>JAWLRI010000332.1:982736-1045058 GCA_034781795.1 Crypturellus tataupa
GTGCTTCTTGACCCTGAGGTGGATGGCCTCAGTATTCCCTCTATAACCACGGGCAACCACCATGGGTTGATAGCGAATCCTACATTCATAGTATATATATATATATATATGGATGTATAGGATAACAACTAAAAATATTAAGGCATTGTTTTATTTAACTAATGGCACTTATTTCACATCTGCACTTTGGTCTCTTTTGGATCCAAAGGAAATACTAAAAAAATTGTCTAAACAATTCAAACTATTTGCATAGGGACAGTCAAATTAGCAAGGAGCGAAGGAATTCCATTAATGTAGAAGCTAGGCACCAAGTAATTAATACATATGCCCAAAGTGTGCTCCCTTATCATATACATTTATTTTCCAAATATGGTTGATAGCATGGCTGAGAACAAATTCAGGCAAAGAAAAACTGAGTAAAGATGAGAACTAAGCAGTGAATTCTGACATCCTTCAGATTCTAATAACAACATATTTGTAGAATGGGATGTCTAAGAACTCTCATGAGTGGTCTAATACTTTCACAATTGAAATGAGCAGGGGAAAAATCCAGTGATGAAACCCTATTCTTAGCTCTATTCAAATAAAAGATTTATCCTTCAATTTCTCTGTCAAAAATAAGGACTGATAATACTTCAGCTAATGCTTTGTACTTGTGCTCTCCATGCTCTGTTAATACATTAGAACCCATACACAGACTAGAAGACAACACGCATCTGATTGCTATTCAGTATAAAAATATCTCTCTGATCTGGGTTGTGGTTAAAATGAAAAAGTTAGGAGATTATAAACAGGAGAGACTGTATTGCCACATTTACAAACATATTTAGGTTTTATTGAGGTACACTAAATCATCAGATGTGCCACAAAAATATTCTATTTAAGTGCTTAAAAGTTAGGGACAGTAGAACCAGTTCTTATCTAATCTTTGGGAAGAATTCTAGGTATTTGATAGTACTTTTAATAAAAAATATGGAGGGTAATCATGTTTATAAGTAATTACACTTTATTAAAAACAATCTCCTTCAATCATTAGCACCATCAGTGATTCACACACTTCTAAGGTGAGTTTAAAGAGTAACGTAGCCTAGTCTTTCCTTATTGCCTTATACTCATTTTGCAGCCCATATACAGCCCATCAACTGGGCTTGAAATGTCCCCCTAAGTTAAGGGAGGAACTGTCCCATTGGAAAACAAAATCTTCAATCACCATACAAAGTTAAAAAGCAATCCTAGGAAAAAAAGGAACTGAAATAAATGAAGTTACAAAAAGACCCTTAATTTACATAAGAAAAAATGCAGTATACAGGAGAAGGATACAGGAGAAATGCAGACTGTAAAAATGACTTTTAGTTGTCTGTTGCCTAAATACAGCATTTTTCAAAAATGAAGACAAGGATTAGTATTTTATCTTCCTTAATAATTTAAAAGATCGCTTTCTTTCAAGGACCATCTGTCACTGAAATGAGAAAGAATGAGAGAAAAAAAAAATCAAAGGCAATGGGTCATTTTGGAAATTACCATCAATAATTAATTAGGCTTCCTAATGCATAGCTCATTATGAATATGACTTATTTTGCCTCACAGTTATTTTAAAACAAACTAGAGTTCCCAGAGCATCTCAGGAACTTCATCTTCAGTGAACATTAGTGTTATATATACCTACAGGTAAAATACTAACTCCGTGCAACAGAAAGGACAGGTTGGGTCTTATATTTTTCCATAACATGTGAAAACCTTACAGAGGTGATGGCAGCTATGAGTCCCCAAAACAGACTGGGAACACTAATGCACAAGGGTTTTTTTTAAAAAAAGCTTCCCCCACCCCCCACCCCTCAATACATATATTATTTGTAATGGTTGTTCATATGAAAACTCGAAAGTCATAGCCTGAAAGTGAAGAAGGATGGGGCCAGCCTCTTTTCAGTGGTGGCCACCAACAGAACCACAGGCCTTCAACCAGACTCGGTCCCATTTATCACCACCCTCTGGGCTCTGCCATCCAGCCAGTCCTCAATCTACTTCACTGTCCACTCATCCAGTCCACAATTCCTAAGTTTTTTTATGACGATGCTATGGGAGACTGTGCCAAAAGCTTTGCTGAAGTCAAGGTAGACAATATCCACAGCTCTCCCATCGTCCATCCAGTCGGTTACCTCATCGTAGAAGGTTACCAATCATGTTCATCAGACAACTTCCCCTTGGTAGTAGAATCCATGCTGACTATTCCTGATCACCTTCTTTTCCTTGACATACCTAGAGATAGTCTTTAGAATGAGCTGCTTGATAAGCTGCTTATTCATAACCAAGATTTTCTTTTTTTTAATCACAATATGATCACACACTGAAGAATTAAGACTGACCACAGTGATCTGCTTTTGGATCAATACAATCTCCTTCCAGTAAACCTATTGTTAAATATTATTAATAGATACTAGTTTGGAGGTATACAGGAAAAGAACAGCAAAATACATGACAAGGAATACAAAAAAAAAAAAAAAAAAAAAAACTTGAAAAGGTGTGAAAAGCACCAATGTGACCTAAGAAACACTTACAGTCCTGAAAATACAAACTTGGATAGCTCTCAAGTATATATGGAGAAAATAATGAGAACAATAACCTATTTAGTATCTTTGAGATTTCTGAAATATAATTCCTTACAAAAATCCTACCAAAATGAAGAAATACCATGTATTGAGATTAAAAAACATCAGGGTAAGTCCCTTCACTGTATGAAGTTCACCAAGTCACAGTACTGCTCGTTAGGCAGAAAAAGTAGCTAGTTCAAAAGAAGGCCACCCACAGAGCAAGCAAGCAAAAGGGGACGCATGCATAGGAAAGAAGCATCTCAATCTCTTCTCCTGTCAAGTGACATTAATGCAGCAATTCTTTTAATTACGTAATCTTCATAGTACAAAAGCTGCAGAAATCTTGTTTTTCGCTTCATTTGACCTGCATGGCATGCTGACAGCCATTAATAAATAGCAAAAGATACATTTGTAAATAGCTTCATTGCAAACTGTGACTAAGTACAGTATGAAAGAAGACATTTTAATTTCCTATTAAACTTCAGGGATTACAAAGGTGTCCCATCTTCACAGCACAGAAAAGCTAAATCCTAAAAATAAAATACAAACCGAAGCCCATATTCCTGAGAGCAAGTATCAATATGTAGGTATGGACTATGATTCTCTATCATTTAGTAATTTTGATGCCCAAAAGATAGAAATGGGGAAATGTCTGATTTTCAGAACATAAAAATCATAGCTTTTGTCTCTGGATCAATGCCTGCATTAAAACATCTTACCCAGTCAAATGCAATTAAGAAACCCTATACTCCTCTGCAGCATTTCTTGTAGAATACTCCTAGAAAAACATATATGCTTCATTTATGTATGTGGGGGATAGGAATAGGCTAAGGGAAGGAGAGGAAAGTATGCACTTATTGAAAAAGAGGCAGATAAACTGATAAAGCAAACAGATCTGTTCAACACACTGATTTGACATAATGCAAGAATAACAAGATGCTACATTTGACAATTTGAGGCAAATTATTTATTCACTCTGATCTTAAATATTTTGACTCTATTCTTTTCTTTAATGACAGATTACCAACTTCTGTCTACCATAAAATTCCTGAGGACAACAGAGGGACTGCTGTACATGGGTATTTGACAATATGCCAGTACCTACATATTAAGTTACTACCTCTCAGTCAAATCCATCAATTAACTTTAAATCTAAACTTGTTTTGTTGACAGAAGGAGCCAGTTTTAGCCTACATAAAGGATTCAATTTTCTAGCATGAGATGAGGAAAAAAAGACTGTCTTTTCCTCGGTGCACCACTTGCCTGCAGGGAGTACAGAAATACTTCCTATACTCAAATAGGTCAAAGCCCTAGTATCCCTGTGTCTGCATGTCACCAGCTGTAGCAGAAGCAGGTAATAGATCATCTTAAACTTGATATGAGCTCAAAACATAGCTTTAAGTAAAACTGAATGATACAGCAAAGCTAGATCTTGAAACTTCACATTATTTCTTGTTAGCAGCTTCTCTGAAATAATTGCTTCTAGGAAAACAAAGAAAAAACACACCAGAAACACTCACATGCAAACATGCATTCCTATTTGAAATGTCCAATAGAGAAGAGTCACTTGGTACAGAATTGGGCCAGAATTGAGCTCAGAGTCCTACTGAGTCAGAACGTTTTCCTGTTGGAAAACGCACTATGTTCTTTTGACAAAATCCAATTTTCTGCTCAACTTTTTTCTATGAATTTCATAAAGATATTCCTTTTCTTTCAAGTTTAAGCTTTTGATGAATTAACTCTTTGTGAGCAATTTCCCCTTCTGCTGAGAACAGCCATCCCCTATTGCATATGCTAAACAGGTTCCTCCACTGGCAATAATCTTGGATCATTTCAAAATATAATTAAAAAGTGTTTTGAACACAAAATTCCCAGTTAAAAACTAGCACATTAAAGAAAGCTCTCCATCCAGACTGCAAAAGTGGAACTGACTCACTTCCTCAAATACCATTTTCTGTATGTGCTTGCTTGCTCCAGCGTTTCAACTGAAATCAATATTGCTTCAGGTCTCCCGATTGTTTTAAGAGGTAAAAGGAAAAAGTTACTCTTTTATGTTAGAGGAGTTTACTTTGTAATAATGTGGGGTCATG
This sequence comes from Crypturellus tataupa, assembly GCA_034781795.1. Lineage (NCBI taxonomy): Eukaryota > Metazoa > Chordata > Aves > Tinamiformes > Tinamidae > Crypturellus > Crypturellus tataupa. Next base: position 987,415 of record JAWLRI010000332.1, read on the forward strand.
AGCATGCTTTACACATGGCTCTTTGAAAAGATATTCACTGCAAGGTCTGGTTATTTCTAAAAGTTACAAATTTAAATGACAAATCTGTTATTTTGTTGCCCAAAATTCTGTCCATGGACTTTTTCCCCCACTCTTTTAGTCAACACGCCTTTATTATTTAAAAACCTTTGGCCATTTTCAATAATAAGAAAAAAAAATCTCACCGAGATGAGACATTCTGCACTTTTGCCAGGACAGGCAAGAGATTTTGACAAGCAACAATTCTGATGAGAGTTTGGTTTTCCTTTTTTTTTTTTTATTTTCTCCTGTACTGAGTAACTTAAAATGCTCACTATGAAGAGTATTATTAGCAATCAGTTTAGACTGCGATTCCTACGTATTACTTTTCATATAGCCACAAGCCTGGAAATGACAGGAACACCAGATAGAAAGAATGGCAAGGCTACAAGGGGACTTGAATGGTCAGTGGAAGGAACTCAGGAAATCCAAAATTATCAGATGGGCATATCACTGTATCTCCATAACTGACTAATTCTGGGGTGGAAGCCTGTGAGCACAGCTACAGTGGACAATAATATGAAGTACAGAGCTATACGTGGCTTCAGCAAGGTTTATAATAGCAAGTAAATTAAGTCCATGGCTTCAGATGAAACACTGCACTAGCACAGTCATGCTGAACACAAATTAAGTCAATGCTAGCTCTTCCTTGGACCAGTCTTATTCAACAATCTGTCTCCTTGACCAGTCTTGTGTTATCTTCCAGCTTAGTCATTACGAACCCCATTCAGCTATATCCCCTTCAGAAGCATATTTACACCCTAAGCATTCACATGTGAGGACCTTTGCACATTTCCATAAGGTAGAGAATACAGATGTTCTAAACACTACTGACAGTAACTTGTGTGTGCAAATTGAAGCTATGTCCTTGAGGTAGAGAACCAAAGATGATCACTTCTGAATCTGCACTCTAATTCCTCAGGTCATATTGTAAGTAAAAATCTAACATTATGGAACCACATTGGACTAGATGAAAGAAATAGGCTTGAGTGGATCTGAGTTTTTCCATTTTCATTATTCCCTTTCAATAAAATCAAAGGTAAAACTCAGTTTTAGTGATATTTAGGCAGAGTGGCATGTGCATATTGAATGGTAGTAAGATTTCATTCTGGTAGCCTGTTTTCAGACCATTTGAGCCACTTCAATTTATCCTTTTGGTGATTTCAGGAGATAATATTAAAAAAATAATAATAATAAATTCTGTTGAGCTAACATGCCATTTTTTCTGTTGAAAGTAATACACTTTCTTGTTATTAAAAGGAATTGATTATTATCAGTTAAGTCTGTTTCTGAATGTTTGCTGTATAATTCAGTCAGCGAATTTAAAACACATACAATGCCTTTTATTATAATTTGATTATACTTCTAGTGTTTAACTCGGTCAAAGAAAGAGCTTGACTCGATGTTGTTAGATGAGAATTAAATTGTTCAAATGCTCTGCACAACACGACGGATTTGAGGGAAGTTTTGAACATAGTTAGGTTACTGCCAGCCCCGAAAGACATCTGTGTATGCAGACAACTGCTTCTATTTTGCTCTGGAGGTTTCTCCAATAGAAGAGGAAACACATCTGGAGGCAGGTGAAATCTAAAGTATTCCTAACACTCTGCAAGTTCTTGAGCATTACACTAAATCTCCTCTAGTCCATCTTCTGAAATGAAATTGTACTATTTTTTCCCTTTTTTTTGTGCTAGAGACAAAACTGGTGATCTGCGCTTTGATGTTTGTAGCTGGACTTTGCAATATCTGTTTTGGTGGAGGTAGAAAGAAGGGTCAAAGTCTAGACCAAGTAAAATCTGAACTTAAAAATATAAATAAATGACACACACAGCCCAACTTGGGTTTTTTTGGGGGGGGGTCTTGATGATTCCTCGCTCAACATCAGGATACCATTCTTTCTGTGCTTAATGAAGGGTGATGACATTAGTTATGATCATTTTCTTGCTTTTGGCTTCCTGCACAGAGCAGTTCTGGTCCATTTTATCAATTATTAGCCAATCTCAGCCTAAGGCACATTCTAATCGGTTTGCCTCATCTTTCATATACTGCCAGTTATCAGCTTTCTGCCTGCTCTTCTCCCCTCTCAAAACACAACTCAGAAAACTACAAACTTAACTTTCCTGAAAGATGTTTTTTTCAACTAAGCAGCCTGTTGGTTTTGTGAAGAGATATCAAAGGCTACTAACATTAGCCTGCCTCTCTCTAGATTTGCACATGCAATGCACAACACCACTATCTCCAGCATATAAACAACATAGCTATGTCATTGCCCTGTAACATCAAGTGTAACAAACTATTTACACCCAAAACTGCAAGGACACAGATATTTCCTTTCAGCTCCAGAACAAGTTTGTTTGCCAATTCTATACTGTTCTACTGAGTTTAGCATGTTCAGAACTCACAATTTTCTTCTTGTCCTCACACACACACACACACACTATCATTTACCATGCACTTATCTTTTCTATAAGCACAAATTTCTCTAGTGCAAATGAAGACATTGTTAGTGTACCTTCTAGTGTACCTTCTACACAACTATGTCTCTGCATTCTATTATCCTAGAGAACACATCAATTAATTTATCCTGTGTGCTCAGATTTTTGTAACACTTCTTCCAGCCAACAGAAATACTTTACAAGTTCATTAAGACATACTCATAATAATTTTGGAGCTGCTGGACCTAACAGAAGTCCTTTAAGTGATTTGCTAAAGATCAGTCAGTAAATACAGGACTAGAAAAAGCCTTGGAAATTTAACACTTTCATCTCTCTGAAAACAGTATCTCAATAGCCTGTTATTCTTTCAAGTGAAATTCACTACACAAATTAATTCTTACATTACATAGATTTTTCATCAACTATTGACATAATGCTTAACACTACCATTTATTTCATCACACTCTAAGCAAGTTAATTGGAAAGAAATAACATTTGGCTCTTAACAGCTATGAATCCTCAGCATCCTTTTCTTCTAGACTTATATAAAATTGATTTTTAGGCTGAGATAAGGCTCCAGAAACTCTCAGGAAATAGAATTTTACCTAAGACCCTAACTTTTAGAAGATCCTTTTCTGTGGAAAGAATTATTACTTCTTCAAACAGGATCTTTCCTGAACCTCAGTCTTATGAAAGTGTCTTCAGATATGAAATATTTGAAAAACAAAAACAATTTCTACTCCTTTTATTCCAGATGCATAACAATGTTTCTCTCCTTTAGAAGGCAGGATAAGTTTATGTTCCTTTATATACATAACATATTGCACCCTTCACACTTCACTTCTTCACTTAAAAATCACACATTGCACCTTGTTTATGAGGTTGCCTGAAAGAACGCACTATCAGCACTGTCAAGATGAATCTTTCCAATATTAAAATATAAAAATGTTTTTGGCCAAGATAGGAGAACTAGCATTACCTTAAAATGAGGACTCCTCACAGATTCCTATCCTGCATTACTTTGTATTCTAATGCCAAATCTTTGAACCAGTCACTTTCACTTTTTTTTTGTCAGATGAAGAACAACATCTGCCTATCAGCTGCAGAGAAATCAAGTCCTTGCTTTTAGGTAATATTTTTATTGGTTCTGTGATGTGCTGAACTAGTATAACAAAGCATGATAATGAATTCTGTGAGGTCGCCTATATTAGAATGACAGTTTTTTTTTTTTTTTTTTTTTAAATTGTGTTATACTTGAGTCATTTGCAAGTCAATAGGAAAAGAAATGCAAAAAGGAAACCAGCGTGCTGTACATTAGGTTAACCTTTTTCTCATTAATGCCAGAAATTAATTGCCACATGCACAAACATAACTCAAGACAGCTCCACTTCAATTGCATGGTTAGTGAATAATGGATACAAAGATTTCTAGAAGCTTAATAGAAGGCTTTTAAGGGACTCTGATTCACATAAAGAGCTCATCCACAGATGAAGTAAACACCCAAATAAAGGCTAGAAAAATAAAGAAATTTAATGTTGAATGACTTGCAAGCTACCTCCTTTCCTATTGCTGTAGTACTTGAATACTCAGAATCACCCTTGCATGCAAATTATGCAGTAAGAAACATTGTAAGAGTCACAGATGCTGTATGAAATAACAGAGCTGTGAGCTCAAAAGTCAGCTTTCTATTCAAAGGTCTTCCAGTAAGAGTTATTTCTGTGATGAGGAATTCCCTGGTGTCCAAAACGAGTATTTTATACTCTTTCTTTCAGTGGCATTACTAACTCATTCTCCTAACTCAAACTTCCTGTTTTAGAAAAGTTACAAAAGTTTAGTTTCTTTGAAATTACTACCATGGAAAAGTTCAGAAACTAGTGAGTGGTTGGAGGCAGAGATTTACAGTCAAGTGGGTGTAACATGTTGCCCAAGTTTAATTTCCTTAGAAGATCAAGTGCTAAAATGCTTTTCTTCAAATACCTCACCTAGTCCTCTGTGCAGTATAACATGTATTATCTCTATACGAACCCAGAAAAAAAGTAGTTAAAAAAAGTAGTTAAAAAAAAAAGTTAAAAAAAATGCACCTTCCCTTGCCAACTGAAGGACTGAGCATTTTCACCAAATCTAGAACCTGCTTTTCCTTACAGTCCTTACTTTTTTTTAAACTTCGGCTTCTTTTACTAAAGATTTTTCCACTTTTTGCCTGGAACCCAGGCAAACCTGGAAGACCAGTCTGGCAGGCCTTTATCTCATTTACTATTATTTTCTGGACCACTACCTTGCACACTACGCTTGAACCCCATGCAACCTGGCTTGAAATAATCACATTACCTGTTTTAGAGAAGTGGGACCTGCTTACAAATGCTTCAAGCCTCCGATTAGTAAATTTGGACTGAGGCAGAAAAAGCTTTTGAGTAATCCATAGGAAAGTGAAGAACGAGGAGCGAGCAGCTGGAAGTCTGTATCTTGTTGTGATCCCAGAACATTTATCAAGGCTCTTAACCTGAGCTTATTATATTCCTAATTTTTCATTTATTTTTAAAAAGCCAAAAAACTCTTTTATGCCCTGATAGCAACACAACTGATAAGAATCAATTTAAAAGGTATGGGTACTGTACCTGAACATGAGTAATTTGCACAGCACCATGAAATTTACCCTCAACAATAAATCTGAAGGATTGACTTGGTCAAGGATGTTAATCCATGACAATATGCAGTCATGGGCTTGAAAACAAACAAACAAAAATACCAGTAAATGCAGCTGACTTTGTTGCTTTTTAATGTTACTGCTTATAAGACAGGTCAGTGTAACAATGTAGATTGTGTATATTACAAATATACTACTGCTTGGCATGAATGACGGAACAACAAAAATAATCATTCAAAAGATCAATTAATTATGTGTTTTAAAACCAAGTCCAATTAAAGTTAACATTTATGCTATCTGCAACATGGACATTTTTAAATAACAACAATACATGGTCCATTTGAGAGTATAAAAGTGGGAGAGAATTTGGCAACTTTAACATCTGATTCTGATGCAGAATGGATACATTTCCATAGCAAAATCAATTATGTCACGACTAACAAGTTGATTCCTGGAAATGCCAGTCTTGGCTAATTTTTATTACCATCTCCTATTCCTGTTTCTAGGGGCTTCAGAGGAGGGAGAGGGAAAAAAAAAAAAAAAACAGACAGTTGCCTGTCTGTCCGCTACATATTTGATGCCTAATAGTAATTTTCCAATTAAACGATATTCTGGGCAATAAACTGAAGTAGGTAAGTTATGTATCAACACCCTTTCTGATGGAAAAACATTACCTAAAGATCACTCAGTACAGTTTGATCATTGAATCTAGATGTTCAAGTCTGGCAGAGGCACTCCTAGAATGTAGAAACCATCTCAGCAACACAGTGAAACTTAAGACAACCAACTCATGATTTTTTTTTTCTGGATTTTTTTTCCTCTTTTTGCATCTACACATAGCTCTAAGAACTTTCCTGCCATTAACACTGGGAAAAGCTGAGTGGAGATGGTGACCAAGATGACCAATCCTAATACTGTAAGCTTCTACCAGATCTTATTACTCAGCACTATCATGGTTAACAGTTTTTATATATGATCCACGTATTCCATTCTCTTTTTCCAAATAATAATAAAGTAGATATTGGAAGATGTTACTTCTCAATCTTTTGAGCATTTTTTTTGCCACTAAACAACTTCAATCTATCTATTCCTTTTCTATGGGAAACCGTGGGAAACGGTGGGAACTGTGAAGATGAGGAGTGAGAAACTGTGAAAGTTCGGAATAACAGATTAGCAGATAGAGAAACCTAAAACACAGCCTGGATGCACCAGTCACTGGTTGGTTACCTGTTGTCCAGCAGCAGGATTGGACCCAGATAGCAACAGAGTCAAGGAATTGGCTGGAATCAGGGGGAAGGAGGGCACGGACAACACGTGGGACAGTGCACACTCACATACTCAGAGAATACACAAGTTTGGTCTGATGCTCAATAAAATGGTTTCTGGTCCTGAACCTTAAGCCCCCACTCCTTCATTGCTCCCACACTTTTCTATTCCCTTGTATCCCCAAAAGCTAATTTAACCTGAATATTCAATTTCCTTATCATTTAAGGATTTTTTGCAAGGAAAAGCGGTTAATTCCAGAGGAGCCTATGCTTTATAACAAAAGCATCTTCAGTGTCTTTATTTCTTCAGTCTCTTTAGTGAAAGCTTGACCAAGTTTTCATGGTGATTGTCTCCTCAAAAATATTGAATTTGCAAATTCCTAACCTAAACCCATGCTTCCTATACCAGTATCACAAGGTCATACTAAGACCTCCAACTCTGTAGACTTAAAATTTCAGACTGAAAAATAAGAACTTCGAGTGAAACAAAATCCATGTATTTCACATAATTTTTAGCAATGACAACACCATTTTGTCTCATTACACCAGAAAGGAGCTAAGTAAGGAACATTTCTACTCTAATAGGGTTCTGTGTTTAATAAGAACTTCCTGAAACTCTCCAGGTGGGGCACCCTCCCTTCCTCCCTTCCAACCTTAGGCATTCTCTGATTCCATGATTCCTCTTCAGTGCATCCCGCTTTTCCTGACTTACCCATGAGCGCAGGCCACTCAAGGAAACCTCTGCGCCTCCAGGGCTGGACTGACCAGGGGCGCTGCTTCCCGCACCCTGCGGGAGCGCTACGAGGCGCTGTGCCAGGCTTGGTGCGACAGCGCCGGGAGGGAGAAGCTCCCGCAAGCGGAGGGGACAGGCGGGAAGCGGGGAAACATCGCCCGGGAGCTGCCGGGGCGCTGCGCCATCGGGCGCGGGGCAGTTCAGACCGCGGAGCGGCCGTTGGTGGGGCGGTTTAAACGGACGCGGGGCAGTTCAAACCGCGGCGCGGCCGTTGGCGGGGCAGTTTAAACTGGGCTGCGGCTGTCGCGGATTCAGGTGTGTCATGGGCACCCCCTGGGCAGCTCGCTGACATCAGCCCCTGCTGTGGAGCCTTTGTGTGGTCTGTTACTTCAGAATTTCTAACATACCAAGGAACGGGGAGTTCAAGTACTACGGGTTTTACCTCAAAAATCCCATAAAGCAGCCTCACTTCAAAGGTTTTCTAAGCCCACATCATTGGTACAGCAGGAGCTTTGGAAGGAGACATATCAAAATGAAGTAAGACTAACTTTTTTTTAACGATGATTACTGTAGTCTGTTAGGTTACTGCTAATTCTGTATATTTTATTACTTTAATGGAATAAGAAGAGGGAACAAATCCCAGCTACTTACAGCTTTCTCAGAATGCAGTGAAAATTAAATTAAACTGTACCAGGGTGCAGCAACAGGAGTGTGGAAGACTCTGGTAATATGCCCTATATTTTCTAATATTTAATATTTTCTCTCTTAAAACCTTTTACTTCTTAGAAAACAGCCTGAATTTTGGCTCTATCTTTTGAAGCACCCTGCTCTTACACTGAATTTTCTGCACCATGATTAACTCAGGGCTATGGAAGTTAACTCCATACTAGAAAAACTGGAGCTGTGGAATACCAAAGGGTCTTGTCTGCCCTTGGGAGCTCATGCTCATCCAATACATGATTTTGCTGCAGGTAATGAGGATTTCTCAAATATCCTCCTAAGCTGCGACAGGTTCTAGGGCCGGACACCACTGACTTGGATCCTTAGGGTGTTTCCTTATTCCCACTGAAACTGAAGTGCCCAAGACTTGGTCATGATTTGAAATGTAGCAGACAAATGCCTATACATCTTGAACACCTAAAGGGAATTGTAAAATAAGGTGTGAATCACTTTAAATGAATATATCTCTTGTTCTTTCTCCCCTGCCTATCAGCTGCATGGGCTCAAATAGTCCTTAATCTCACTGATTATTTCATTGTTTGTTTTTTGTTTGTTTGTTTGTTTGTTTTTGCTGGTGTTGCAGGAGAGAAGGGAAAGTGAGGTAGCCTATTACCGTAGTTTTCAGGTTACATGAAAGGAAATCATTCTGAATGCCATAAAAACTACAGGAACTCTTGTTCCTGTAGGATAAAAGCAGACAACCAAAATATTTCTATGGGCAATCTTAGGAGGAAGTGATAATATAAAAAATTAACAGAGTGAGAAGCACACAGTAATTTTGTGTCACGTCTGAAATAACCTTGCTTTACTGCTGACAGGAGAAAACTTTTAGCAAAAACTAATAGCTCAGGAATCAGCTTTCATTGGCAGAACTCTGGGAAAGACACTAAGAAAGCCAGATGCCTTCTGTCCTCCACAGATTTATTAGTGTTGAGATATTCCCTTGTGTAATAATTTTCTGTGTACATACAACTGTGCAGGATCTCTTTCTGCAACAGAGGTAGAAATGAATATTAAATACAAATGTAGTTTTTTTTTTTTTTTTCCACAGACACAGTTACTGTTCTACAGCAGCTGCTCCATTTCAGATAATAGTTTGCTGCTCAGAATACTACTCAGGAGTAATGTCTTCTGAGTGAAGTGAGTAGAAGGCTGCTTTTTGTTAAAGCTCTGCTCATCAACTGCCCAAATCATTTTTCCCAGAGAGAGTATCATGGATAATAAATTCTTAGGATTTACAAAGCTTATTTCTTCAAATAAGCATCTCTTTTACAGGAGAGAAGTAAATTGCTCATAAGATTAACTAGTTGTAGGGTGGTCCCACAGACGCTGGATAAGATAGCAACACATTTGTCATTGCAATACTTTTGGTTGCTACTCCAGTTAAATTCAGGACCCAATGTGCTAGACAGCCAAGCTGCAAGCATAGCAAATTCTGACTAGATTTAAGAAAAAATGTTTTCACTGTGATGGTGATCAAACACCGCAACAGGGGCCCAGAGAGACTGTGAAATCATTAACGCGGGAGATTATGGGTTTAGGAGAGAGCTTGAATATGTATAGAACTGGCCATGATTGATGACAGAAGTGTCTTTTTAATCACATGTAAGACTGCAATAAAACTAGTTGTATCAGCACGCTTTTTCTTCATAAGTAGGTATGACACACTGATCACTCTCTTACCCTGTATATATGCATAAGTATTATTTTATCATCATTAAAAGGAAGTGTATACCTATTGTTCTGGGATTTTTTGTTTGTGTATTTGTTTTCCTTAATGTCACTACTTCTTGTGTTAGTCTAGTATACAGCCCTTCTGGCTTAATTCTATTTTGGATGCAACACTATATGGTAATCAGTAGACTTCTTTAAATTCTTAAAAAACCTCCATATTACATACATTTATTTACATGCAGTGCTCACAACTGACAATATATTGCTATTATTAGCCAATACAATCTCAAGAGACTTCTAATCAGTCAGCTTGATTTGAACAGAGGATTCCCTGAATATCTTCACATATTTTGAGTGAAAGGAGACCATAAATGTCATGTTCTGTAAATAAACTATTTTGATCCAGCTTATTTTTCCTACAACTGCCAAAGCCTCTAGCCTATACATCCTTAAAAATGGTATGAGCCACCAGTAATGGATTATCAATTTTATTGGTTAGGCAATAGGTAACAATAATTGTTCTTTTTCTTAATCCGCAGTTATTTTTACAGTACTGAGGAGAGATGTCTCCTTCCCACCATTTTTAAAACAAAATGATTTGCTTTTTCTCAGTGATCTTGTATTATTTTGTTTTAGAAATACCACTTGTTTTGCACTAAGAAAATAAAAATAACCAAACAAAACAGCTTCAAGAGTCATTGTAATAAATTATTAAGCATGGACCCAAATAGAAAAAAAAAAAAAGAAAAAAAAATCCTAACTTTAACTCTTTGCTCATTTTGAAACAAATTTGAAAAATTTTGTTCATGGAACAAAATTTTATGTTCTATAGCATGGTTTATCATAAAATATCTTCAATTGATTAGATCTTTCTGTATGACCTAATATGGTTGATTTCAAGTAGTAATAACTTCTTTCAACATGTTTTAATTGGCACTAACTGGAGAATCGCATGCTTATCCTAGAAAGATTTAGCATTTTGAAATAGCTTTTCATTATAATTTGTGATAGAAATCTGCAAATACCAAGACTTATCTGGCATTGCAAATTCCCAAATATTTTAATTTGGAAGAAAATTAAAAGACTTTACTACATATTTTATTCAAAAGATTATGTTATAATAGTACAACTTCAGAGATAGAATTATCAAAATCAAGGATTATTTTTAATTGAAATTATTGCCAGATACTGCTGAGGTTAACTGTTTTACACTATTTTGTTGTTTCAAAGCTTTTTTACTTGAGTTTGTTAAATTAATTGCTGTTGTGATATATTTTTTTCTGCATGCTTTGGATACAGAGATTTTAAGAGCCTCCATTCCTAGGGAACATCACCTCCCCATTCCATTTTCCTACTGTTTTAGCAGGATAAGTTATCCCAAAAGATTTCATTCTTTTTTTAGAATATTTTCCTTCTGCAAAATGATCTGATTTAATTCAGATTTCCTTGGGAAGCAGGTTGTTTTTCCATCAGTATGGTTAACAAACAGACTGTTTACCCACTCAAAGACAACAAGAACTACCATCCAGATTACTGCTTTCAAGGAAGAATAGATTTTCCCCTCTTTGTGCATATATGAAGTAGAAACAAATGTAAAGAAACAGATGTAAAGAACTTAGTTCTTTGGGGGATTACCAGAAGCAAACCTGAAACCACTGCTGGTTTTTGATTAGAAGTGTTGGTGGGAACATCCTCTTACCCATCTCTGCCTAGAGCAACAGTAGAAAATGCCAGGTATAGTTATGCAAGCAGTACAAGCCCTAAAGCCCTCTGCCAAAGCTAAATTCCTATCTGCCAGTGACATGGAGAGCTTTTAAAAACACGTTGCAGAAAACCATTGAAAGAAAGTTAATTCTTCTTCATGCTAATTTGTGTTGTGTGAGGGGATAGAATAAAGTGTTCTTGTGATGCATGAAACTAAATAACAAACCACGAGGAAAAAGTAGCAATAATATTTTCCTTACTGTGATCAGCGCTGAATGCTTCTGTGCCCTCCGATGTGTCTCTTCATGTGTGTACAAGTTAATGTTCTGTTTAAAACTCCCATTTCAAACATATGGAAACATCTACACATGAAAAGATCTACAGGAATCAAATCTTAACTCAGAAAATATGACAGTGATTGTATTAGGACTGAACTTCTATATGAAAGCACAGCTCTACTCTGAAAAATAACTTCCTAATACTGAGCTTTTCTTGCTCAATATATCAGTTCTACAGATGAAACTGAGCTCCATGCAATAGAGAAATGAGGTCCGTGCATCTCTACTTCCTTATTCACGTTTGCATAAGAAGGGCATAAAGCATTGATCCAGCATCCATGAACAACAGCTAATCACCTCCCATGAACAAGCTGGTAGATTCAGAGGCTTTGAGAACAAAAGAAGCAATTTTGCTAATATCTGTTTAATTGTTCAGGACATAATCTTCTTTGTTCCTGTCTTAGGTCTTTGGCTGTAATTAATTTGACTGTAATCTGCATTGCTTTCTACTTCAGCATCCTAAATTCAGCTCCCTGAATTGCCTACTTCTTTCCTCTTATTATATAGGAACCACAGGCTCCTTAAGCAGATAAGGTTCTGAAGGTAAATAGTGAGGCAACTTTATAACAATATAATGATATTTACTAGTCTTGAAGTTGCATGTTTTAATAATTTAGGCTATACTTATTTTTTCTTCATAAATGTATCTTTCTGCTTTCAACCATCTACTTCATCCAGTCAGTAAGCCCAAAATGTCAAACTAATGTATCTATTGATCAAACTGAAAATCCATTTGCCAAATGCTTATTTCTCAATCCCTGCCCTTTTACTGAAATTTTGTGCTGTGACTTGTTCCTGTCCAGAATGCTCGTCATCTAGGTGGTTACAAAACTGCCAGAGAGAAACAAATGGCTTTGGAGACTTCATTCCCTTGGGGGAAAGCAGAGGGACACCAACACTGTCAGAAAGAGAAGCAGCAAACAAATGTAAGAGAAAAGGAAGAAAACAAACAAACGTAAAAAATGCATTTGTGAAAACTACAAAAGGGGCAAATGTCTTTGAAAAATCCTCAGGTTCTTTCCATAACTCATGCTCTAGCATAACTTGCTATTGATACCAAAGGGATTTTTTTTTTTTAGTATATACTCCAAAAGAAAGTGTGGGCTCTTCCTGTGTGTTGTTCTGGTGCTTATTTGTATAGAAGACTTGGGACTTCTCAACTTAGCTGTGAATAAAATAGAGCAATGAAAAACAAATTTAAAAATATCCTGCTTAGTAGACAAAAAAAAAACAAAAAGAAAAAAATAGAGGAAAGAAGAGAATGATTGATAGACAGTGGGTAAACAGAAAGTAGAGAAAAGCAAGAAAAATAATTTGAAAGAACAAAGATTTTAAAAAATGGTGATGTTGTATAAGAACACAGTGGTAGATTTTTAAGCACTTTCTGTTTCTTTTATGATATTCACTGTACCCATATTTGAAAAGCTCCTTGAAATATTTCAGAGCAATGATGTTCATCAAGCAACATAATGAAGTGCCTGATTTAGTAAGTGAAGCTATTTGGGACACAACTGTCCTGCCATTCTTCTGATTGTTTTTGCTCTGTAACTAAGGGAAAGAAAAAACATAGAAGGGAAAAAATATTTCACAAATTGCACAGAAAGAGCAGAAAGAGAGAAATAGAGCCATAGTTATAAAGTTATATATATATAAGTTATAAAAAGTGCAGGAAAGAATGTAAGACTCTAAAGTCTATCAGACCAGTATCCCGTTTCCAAGATTTTACATAATATATATCTAGGAAAGAATATAAGAATAAGAAACACGAAATTTCATTCTAGTACTTTCCAATTTAACAATCATTTCAACTCAGAATTTTGCTAACTTAAATATGATTTCTCTGTATTCAGTATTCCTCTATTAATTTCTCTAGCATTAATTTTTAGAGTGCTTAATGCAGGTAAACCTTGAGCTTTGAGGACAACTTTTGGCATGGGCAACAAAGAAAATCAAAGCTACAGAATGGCTTTTACATGGGGGAAGTGTGGAATGTATCATCCACAGTAGGCTATAACAAGAATTCTAGACATTATGAAAGAAATATGGAATATGAGTAGGGAAATTCATGCATGTCTACAGATTCTGAATAGAAGAAATTGCAAACTAAGATAACATGGAACAAAGAGGAGGGTGGATACCGACAGGGAGCTCAGTGGGCTACCTTGGTTTAGCATGTAGATTTTGTGTCATAAATTCAACTTAAAAAGAACCTGGATAGGAGATAGTAGAAATTGATAATAATCCTTACTTTTGTTATTCTCTTTTTGGGTCTTGGTAAAGCCAAGTCATTCTATCTGTCTACCTTCCATCTTTAACAGTTCAGTCTCCAATGAAGGGATCATCTCTGTTCATCTTCCTTCCTCTGACCCACTGTGGTTGTAAATGAGATTCCCTTTCTAGATGATGGTGAAAGAAGCTTTCTTCTAAGAAAAATTCCTTATTCCTTACCTTGGCATGTAGGATATTATTAATTGCTCCTTCAAGGGGCTACAGAGATACCCTCTAAGACAAGCACAGTCTGTACATTTACCTGTCTGCAAGATAAAAAAGAGCCAAAAAATCCCACCCTCAGAAGGAACAGCATTTTGCAAGTGAGAGTCCCTGGATGGGGCCATAGATTAATGCATTAGTACAAGGTCATGGTACTGTACAATACAGCACTGCTCAGGAGGTGGAAGAACTCACAAAGAACAGAAGAGTCCATGGTGCTTCTTTGAAACAAGTAAAAGTTGGAGAAATGGAAATATTATCCTGACTGCTTTTGTTCATCATGGTGTTGCACTAACTGTGATTTCATTATTTATGGAGGACCTGCATGGATTCACCCCATGACCCTGATGTGCTTACCCTAGAGATGGGTGCTACACAGCTCTCCTGGTGTCCTGTGACTTATCCTCAGGTTCTCTCCAAGATGTGCAGCTAACAATGCACAGTTCCCTCCAAAGTGTCTCCTCTGTAACAGTCGTTCATAAAGTTTTATTCTCCTTTATAGAACTCCAGGCTGTAACAAACAGGTTGGTAGGTAGTGGGGAGAAGTGAAGCAGTCACCAAAACACACAGGCAGAAAACACTAATGAGTCTCTGTTATTGCTCACACAGGAAATCAGTCCTTGCCCTTGGAGTGTTGAGGAATATGCTGGAGCAGTTATACAGTAGCCTAATTACTTATCACAAATCTCTTAAATGAGTTTACACTCATTAATGTGGCACCTGGGAATTGGTCATTAAGCCATCAATGACCTTTTTGCTAATCAGAGGCCTCTAAGGTTGTTATTTGGAGGTTACTCCTCTCACAGCTTTACTTCCACTTCAGGATAAGCAGACAGGTCAGGTGTTGGGGGTTTTTTTCCCCAAAATTTCGCTATGCTAGGAGTAAACCTGCAGGAATTGCTCTATAGATAGTTAGGCAGTCATATAGGCAGGATAGTTTCTCTGTTCTGCTGTCATGCTTTGCTATAAGTGAGTTTGTCTCTCTAACTCTAGAAGCATAGATGCTGCTGCTGCTAGGGAAGGGGCTGCAGTAGGCACATACCTGAGCTCACTGTGATCCAGGCAGCAGGAATAACGATGCTGGAGAGAACTTGTGTCACAGACTGCAGTACAGGGGAGCTGCTGAGGTAGAAATGTGAGTGGTGCTGAAGCCCTGGTGTTCAATTATCAGTCACAGCTGGTTTAGCTAGCTCAGGTCTAGGATGCTGCTTGAGCCAACTACTGCATTGTACATTTTAGTTGCTGGATATTTCATTTTCAAGTCTTTTCACACAGTCATAAGCTATCAGGTCCTGCAGTTTATCCAGTTTCTGCTTGTCAAGGTACCTAGCCAGCTTCTAAGCTGTTTGCCACCTTGTTGCAAATTGAATGCATGTTCTTAGATATCCTTTCCAATGGCAAAATGACTACAATTTATTTCAAATTTCTTCTAACACTGAGGCATTCTCACAGTGAGTTGCCATGGTTTGTCTGATCAGTGATATCACTTCAGCTAAACCAAGGTAACTGAACTGCTTCAGATTGTGAAAATTCTTTAAGCTATATCAGTATCCGAGAATCATTCCAGCTGCTTAGAGTAGTCAAAGCACCCTGCATGCTCAGTCACATTTCTCCTTGTGACCAAGTAAAATGGTGTAACTCCTAATATTCTGTAGCATCTAGTAATTTTGTAGCTTGTTTTCTGGATATTACAGAGTTGAGGATATGTTTTCTTATCAAAACAGTAACGTTTTTAGTAGGGATAGACAAACCATACTAGTCTAAAATGTGGTTTTAATACAGCTAGGGTGCACACCAACTGAAATGTTTTTTTTTTTCTATTCCTTCCTCTAAAGTTCAAATCACTAAACATACCAAACCAACAGCTACCCCTTATCTGCCATTCAGAAGCTACAATGATGACATGAATAGATTTATTAACATGTCTAGCACTTTCTTTTCAAAATTCTTTTTTTTTTTTTTCCTTCTTGCAGCTAAATTTGCAGGGAGGAGCATAAAGGAGTAGTAGAATTTAAGAGTAGGTTTTTGTAGTGACCATCATTAAAAGCGGGTCTATCCAAAGTTAGGCTCTCATCAAATGGGAGACAAGGTCTGTGTCTAGGAGCCTCTGGAGCGTTGGACTGGATAACGACAGAAGGCCATATGACTGGCTTAGACTATGTACGTAACATTTAGATGGTTAAAGTAAAATAAAATGTTATGAAACAAAATGCAGTTCTCTGGTAGAATCTGCTATTTTCATGGCTTCAAACAATCCCCACAGTCATAGGGATAAGTAGTTGCATGAGGGAAAGGACTATTAATGATTATCAGAATATTAAAATTTGCAGTCCTTATTATGGTACATTACATGAGACTTATGTTCAAGGAAAATGTCAGCTAACAAGGAAGAAAAGTACTAATGAAATGCTGACAATTTTAACTAACTCACTAACATGTATCCTTTGCCATGAGTACATAAATCTTTTGAAATAACTGGCTTCTCCTGGCTAAGATTTGCAGTGTGCTCTGAATAGCGTTATAGTCTCCAAATGATGCACAAGTCCATTGAAAGGGGAACGGCAGAAAAGAGTCTAGTTCTGTTCACAGTTGGAGAAAGTACGAGCTTAGGATAAAGATTGCTATGTTGCTGCAGCATTTTTTCTTGATATGTGGACTGCATCTTAATCTAAACTCACCAAATTAGTGAACAGACTAAATGCAGTGCTTACATTAACACATGGCATCAGTAACTGGTTTTATTTTGACAATATTTAATTGGATATCAAGCCAGAAATAAACATCAGTCAGGAAATGGAACATATAGCTTAATTTGAGCAATAACTGGAGATGGCATATGTATAATGATGCACTGTAGTAAATCTACGACTGCCAATTTGTTTCACACCTGCCACTTTGTAGCAGGCCATGGTACCTAGGAACTCCCTGGGCTTATGCTAAAGCAGAAATACTATCAGCTTTCATAGCCTAGAACTCTTGACACGTATCTGAGCAGTTCCAATAGGTCCTGCGGGGAATTTGGTCTCCTCTATGTTGATTCCTTTATTGACCCTCTAGGTCTGCCAGGTTCTTATTATAGGCACTAGGTCTCAGACCTGGTTTTTGGCTCCGCAAATCTAGATTGACTTGGGTTCATAAAGTCTAAAGGGTGAAATTTGAGCTTTGCTGTTCTTTTTGTTCTGTGACTGTGCTTCCTCACCATGGCTTCATTGTGGAATTGGAGCATAAACCAACCCTGTAAGAGATTACAGTCATTTAACAAAGCTGGGCAAAAACAGAAGCATGCAGCCAGGCAGAATAGATGTATGGGTCACAGGGGGAAAAAAATAATAAAATATTAGATTAAATATCATAGCAATTTTGCTGAGTCTTTTAACAAATCATAGGGTGAAAAAGGAAATGTAGGCAGAGTGTACTGACCTCAGCTGGTGTCTTTTGAGGAAGACAGTTCCCAAGGAAATGGAGCTGTCCTAGTTCAAGTTGCCTTACAGAAGCTGCTGCTGGGTGCAGGGCACTGTCACGAGGGGCAGAGGTAGCTGAGAGACGTTTAAACAATGACAGGAGGTAAAAGCAACCCCCAGTGGGGAAACTGTCCATGTTCTCTCCAGGTCAACGTAAGCCAAAAACTGAGCCCAGTGCAGACCCCACCATCAGTCCCCTGCGATAGTCATTCTGATGGTCTTAATTGATATTAAGACACTGATTCTTTTCAGATTTCCCCCCATTGCTCCTCCCCTTTTTCATCAGGGAAATCATGAAAGGAGAAGAGTAATTCTTAAGATGAAAGACTGGGAAGTTCAAGCAGAGCATGTTCCCTGCCGAGTGAAAAGGCAGATAAACAAACGCCTCCTCCTGCCCACAGAGGGGCACATGCAGCAAATCCCACTGCACAGAGTAGCACTGAAGATTCGTTTCCTTCTCCTTTCTCAATCTATTTTTAAAAGCAGAGCTTTGATTTCTCAAAGCACAGTGGCCACATTGTAAGTATGCTTGCCCCCCACCACCACTAACCTACTGAAAATTTCCTAGTCCTGTGTTCTCCCCCAGCCCTCCAAACTCTGTAGAGTTACCGGAAGCCGATTCATGGCAAGAGCTTATGTCTGTATTCACAATGCATGACTATTTTATTTTGCCTCTTTTTTAAGTTGAATGTCAGGTTCATTGATTTCAATAATTAATGTGTGTCTCCCAGCCCTCCTAGCCCCATATCTTTCTGTTCTTTCCAGTTGGCTGAAGGGTTTATTTTTGACTGGATATTTTAATATGCGTGTCTTGATTAAACTGAATTTTCTGATTTGATTTGATTACCTTGCACAGTAATCTCTCCAACTTTAGATTTTTAATTATTTTTCTTTACTTTCTTTCTCTCCTTTTTTTCTTGTTGGTTAAGTGGAATAGTGAGTATGCTGCTGCCATGGCCTCTGTCAGGTCTTTCTGAGTCTATATTGTCTCCTGAGACATAATCACTACAAAAAAAAAGAGAGAGAAAAAAAGAGAGAAGATGACTACTTTGAGATATATAAATAAGTACAGATCAGTGATACATATGTATGTATATACACCAGTGTTATTTCATAACTTCAAAAACAGCTTTTAGAAAGTTGCTGTAGCTCACTCTAGTTACCTGAATTTCTACAGTGAATTAATGATTCCTGTGTATGGTTTGTGCATTTGTTTTATATTGCACATCAATAAAAGCATATCAAATTCAAAACCATTGTCATTTTTAGATGGAAACTTGGAGGCAAAAACTGTAAAACAGCTGCCTTGTTTTGAGTTATAAGCTGGTTGTTTATTCAGGTCAAAGAAAATACTGCTGTACTTCAAGCTGAGCAAGGTAAGTGCAAAATGTGACCCTATGCTGCACTGACCTCCTGGCCTAACAGCAGATAGTAAATGTCCATCCACTGACAAATTTATCTGTGACTTTGGGGGCAATTTGAAAACGCAGCAAACCCTCATTTCTGTGTAACTCTCCAATCTTTGTATGGAAGAGCATTGTTAATGGGAGGGAAAAATACAAAGTACATTTACGTTGTTTTGACTGACCAAGACAAACATGATACTCTAGGAGATACATAAAGACATATCAAAAAGCTTTCTGAAATGCAACGTGTTTTATAGGCAAAAAAAGAAAAGGATATTGTCTCTCTACCCCTTGCCGTCCTCAAATCATAAAGCTGGCTGACTTCTGGCAAAATGAGGTATTTAGTCTTTTGATTTCAACACATTGAAGCTCTGTACTGTGCCATACAGAAACTATTTTAATTCTACCAAGCAGTTAAAGGAAGGGCACTGCATGGACAGCAGGTGTGTTCCAGAGCACAGCGTGGAGGGCCAGGAAACAAGAATGTCCTGCAGTAAATCCTTCTCTCTCTGCTCTTGCAGACCTTCTTGGGGACATACCAGCTGTATCTGATCCCTTTGCTATGCAGCAGATTTCTGTGCCTCAATTCCCCATGTTCTAAGAAAGCAGTAATATTTTATTTCATCCAACTATGTTTTCACCTCTCTTTTTTTCTCTCCTTTCCTCCTTGATCTGCAATTATCAAAGACCACTTTTTTTTCTTTTTTTTTTCCTTGAAATGATCTAATCCATACCTATCCAGGCTCTGAACAAAAATATCTCTTTCTGTATTTAGCTTTGAAGCCTGTGGCTTCTAATTTAGAGCTGAAGACGTGCCTGTGAGACTGAAAATTTGCCTAATTTTTCAACAAAACTAGGTGGTTTTATAAAACCATTACCTATAATAACAAAGCTTGCCCTATCTTCTTCCTTGCACCATCACACTTGCAGCAAAATATTGCTTATTTCCATAAGAAATAGTTTTGTTCACAGATTTAGCATAGTGTATTTAGCTTATTTACATTTAGCCTATACAAGCCGATTAAACAGAGCCCTGGTACTTTTTAATTTAATTAATAAGTTTAATTCCTGGATTCTAGGAGCCTATGGCCTATAAACAGAATATTTTTAGAATAATTTTTGTGCAGTTTTGAGCCACGACAACTTGCACTGTACTATACAATACCCAACCAGGATCCATTCTTATTAGCACATTTGCCAATTATTGCAAAGAGAAATAGTATAGAGTAGGAATAAGAGTAGGAATAACTTTCTTGATTCATCTTAACCTCAATTGCAAACTCTATTCTTGCTCTTATTAACCCTAGAGACTTCCCCCTCATTGATTTTCTGCAGGCAGGGTCAATCTGGAATAACCTTCCTGCTGTGAGCAACCTAAATAAAAGCAATAGAGTTAAGCAGGAATTAGACACTGTGACTACAGTCCCACACTTTGCCACATTACATAGAGGTTAATTAATTAGTTCACCTTTATGTTAAAGGACTCCATAATTTTTTTAGTGCTTTTTAAAACCTCATGCAAAACACTATGCTGTGTTATGGTATAATGGTATGGTATTATGGTATAATATAGATTCTATCCTGTACCTGGTCCTAGGGGTATCCGCACTGCTCTGTGCTGTGTTGCTTGATTAGCCTGGCAGGTTAACAGCCCCTATGGAAACCATCACCCTGTTTCTTTACGTAGAAAGTCTTTAGGGATGTTTTTTTTTATTTTTACCTAAAGATTATCAGCAAGAATCCCTCTGTGCATTGACTGCGATGCCATCAAGCCGTGTTTGTGTGTCTCATGCCTGGTTCTGGAGGACTACCCCTTAACCAAGACCTCCCAGGCTAGTAAGGCCCAATGGACTAGAGCTGTTAATTCCTATTCCTGACAGAATGTCTACCAGATGTGTGAAAAATGTGTTTTTGTAAAATGAAATAAAATTAATGAATAAATGTTTTTTTTTTTCTCAAAAGCAACTAGAATAGCAACAATAACTAAAAGAAATTGTAGCCCTTCAAGGCTTCAAAGTGCTTTGCAAATGTTATCTCATTAAATAAGGTAAATGCACAGAGTTCTTATGCTTATTTAATGGATTTGGAGAGTTTTTTTGTTTTTCCCCCTGTGTCTAGCAATTAACATAATTTTACAAATGCACTTTAATTATACGTAAAAATAGAATAAATATTTTTGCAACGTTTTGATTTAAACAAGCATTTAATTAAGTCCCATTAAGATCTACCATATGTTTTGCATACGATAGGCTATTATAAGTGCACCTCCTCTGGAGGTTTTCAGTGTTGGAGGAAATTACGTTATTTGGCCTGGGCAACCCTGTATGTAATTGACTCAAAATTACAGATGCGATAAATAATTATTATTAAAAATGCATTAACAGTCTAATAACTGGGTAGTCATTTTGATGGCTCTTAATAAGCCACTGTAGCTGAAATTGTATCAAGCAGCACATGTAAAGTATGGAGCATCTGAGAGGTTTCCAGCTTCACTGGTTAAAGTGCAGTTTGCTTTTAACTGGACACATGGAAGGAAATCTAGACTTCATCTAAAGGAAACTAGAGAGGCTTCTCTTCCTGAGAGAGAAGGAATTATGTCCAATTTTTGACACTTATTTTTAGCTATTAATTTATGATTTTTCCTCTCATCTTTCAATTTTTCTTACCTTTTGTACATGTTCTTGTATTATTTTCTTTCTGATTCTCTCCATCACCATTACAAGGGAAAACAAAGAGAAAAAACAATTTCATTTGTGCTGAAATCTCAGTCCAAATATAAAGCCTCCCAAATACACATTTTACCAGTATACAAATTCATTCTATCAAAATACATAATTTCTACTTCCGTGCAAGCACTTTTTAGTGTATTACTGTTGTAAGTAGGGCAGTTCTTTTTCTGAGTGGAGTTAAAGGCAAGGGATAAATTTAGCATTTAAAATTCAGCTGTGGCAATGAAAAGGGTAATTTCCCCTACCTGTAAATTAGTGTTAAACTCTTTCCTGAATGGTTCTGCTCACTACTCTGTTTGTATTAGTTAGTCTCTAATTTGCATTAGGCAAATGCAGCGGGATTATGTTAAACATTTGAATCATTTGTCTGTATCAATCTGCACAATTTATCCATGGGATTAGAGGTCCATGACCATAACTGGCTGTCAGCAGAGGTGTGAGGGTGGAAGTCCAAGCAGTAATGCTCCACACTGACATTTTTTGAACATGTTGTTCTACAACCCAAATACTTCCTATATTTAAACTTCAAAGCCTAACTTAAAGCTTGACTAGAAAGTACCACATATAGTGTCACAGCTGTAACTATGTACAGTGTCACTGCTGAAATAGTTGTTGTCTTTGAAGGCTACATCAATGTCAACTTTTGATACAATTTCTTCAGAGAAGAAGGCATAACCTAAAAATGCCTGGAATAATAAACAGGTGAAGTTGTCCTGTCAAGAGGCAAATTTGTTGCTGTTCTTGAGTTTGATGGGTTTGGGGATTGGATTTTTTCCTGACATTAAACTTTCTCAGCAACTTTAGCAACCCCACAAACTGCTTTCTGCTGTTGAGTAGAAAGGTGCTGCAATCCTTGCAGAATCAGCTAGAACCTTCTCTTTAAGTGTCTTAAAGTTTGTATAGGTTGCTCAGAGGTGAGTTGCTCTTGTCTCGGGACCATTTCCCATATTGCTGCATGATTCTCAGTTACAATACTCAGAGGGAAAATACAGTTTAATGAGCATTAATGAATCACAAAAGTTCATGTTCCACTGAAAAAAAAGCTGACCTAGCAACCTTTTATTTATTTGAAAGAGAAGATAATAAATACCCCATGGCCAAGTATGAGTGAACTTTAAATTTTACACAGCCAGGCAAACTGAGACATTTGTGTGTTAGATGTATTGTTGTGCTGTTCTTCCCACACCCAGCACAATTCTCACATTTTGCCTTGCACTTATGTATCTCTACAGATCACAGTTTTGAAGAGTCAAGTCTGTACCTGGGAAGGACAAAAATCTTTTCTTTAAAGCAGCAGAGCATCAGACAGTATTTTGTGGATAAGGCAAGTACCACAGACTGTAAAGCAGTTTAATTACATTTAACTCATTTCCCATTAGCAACACGAAATAGTCTGCTTGGCTGAAGGTTTTTGAGGACAACCAATCCACGGTGCGGGGTTTCAAACAGAATCAGTTCAGTGCAGATTATCTGTGATTTCACAAAATAACAGTCTACTTCAGCTAACTAGAGAGTGATTGCTCTGAATTAAACTACAATGAAACGTGATGATGATCATAGGCTCCAAGTCCTAAACTGACGTGATGTGACATATAATGGAGAGTTTCACAGATTTATAAGCATTCACATGAATAACTCATTACTGTTTTCTTAACATATTTTTTTATATTCTTATAAAAATATTCTCATAAAATTTTTCTCATAGGTAGAGTTTTACTAGGGATAATCTCATTAAATGCAATGAAAATATTAAAATTTAAATGTAATTATCGTTGTGTAACCTAGTAAGTATCACTGAATGCAACATGGAGGAGAACCTGAACCAAATCCTGCTATCACTGAACCAGTATAAAGCAAGGAAGTCAGCTCGCATTGCTTTAGACATGGCTTGGTTCAAAACTTCATTATATTTTCAGCTTTGTAAGTTCAGCAAGTTGAATTATCTGGCTATTAGCCAAATGCCTTTATATATCAGGTATTTCATGTGCGTGTTTGAGCATATTAAGAGATAAGTGTTCACACTAGCTACTACAAGTAGAGGAGCTCAGAACCAAAATCAATGGAAATTGTTAGAAATAGGCCTAAGATAACAATAGGCAGATCCTGTATGTGTCATTGAGCTAATTCTTGTACAATAAAGCTGAGTAGATTTCCTTGTAAAACCTGTTGTTCACGGTAAGGAGAGAGACACTTCTGTATTATGCCAAAGTGTTCAGGAAACTGAGGCTTTTGTTTGCTCAAAAGCTGGCTGAATTGATTTGAACCGTGTGATTTGATTGCTATGCTAGGACATGCTCACAACCTAAAGGAAGTGGGAAAATGTACTTTTGATAAAATACAGACTATTATACTAGTAACTGGCACCTGACTTGCATGTATGCCATAAAGCCCAATGCTCTACAAAAAGAAGTTTGCAAGGCCACTCTTAGAACTACATGAAACTGTTTCTACATGTTTTATCTTCAATAGCATCCTTATTTCTCATGAAACTACAGAATAATTTTGTATTGAAGGATCATATCTAGAGGAAGCTACGTAACTCACAGACAGATCCCTGTTCTGGTAACAGACCAATTCATATTAGGGTTTCTAATTTCTGCCCAATAGTCTGAAATACTTAAGCTGATAGGTCTATTGAAAATATCGATATAGCTTTAATATAAATTATTTTTCCTACACCAATTTAAATGTAAACTGTCTACTATTAAATCCTGTCATGACACTGATGTGCTATTCCACATCTTGGGGAATATTTTATCTTACATGTGTTTTCATGTACCAAATCCTCTATTTCTATAGATCATGTTCTTCCAGATCTGTAATGTGTATTGAGTTAGGATAGATAAGGATGAGAAAAAATCTCTTTGTATTTGATCATTTATATTTTTAAGAACTGTAAACTTATTACTGTTATTCTAAACATCAATAAGTACTTTTTTCAGAC
The DNA here is from genome assembly GCA_034781795.1 of Crypturellus tataupa. Lineage (NCBI taxonomy): Eukaryota > Metazoa > Chordata > Aves > Tinamiformes > Tinamidae > Crypturellus > Crypturellus tataupa. Next base: position 1,012,015 of record JAWLRI010000332.1, read on the forward strand.
TGCAGGTAGCCATTGGCTCTAGTTTTTTGTATTTGTGTTTTAAGTTTTAAATATTATTTTTCCTTGGAGGATAGAAATATACATATTTAAAAAAACAAACTACAGTACCTACTGTAGTGCCAAAATGAAGGAATCTGTATTTCAGAAAAACTGAACTTACTGCAGGCTAATTACTATGCCTCACAGACAAGTCACACACAAAAAAAAGAGCTGTTTCAAAGATCACTGTCATAGATTTCTGATATCATGTCTACAGAAGTGCTTCCGCGTCATTCACTCAACAAGAAAAATTGATTTTTGAAGAGAACTTTTTCATCTAACAGAAGAGAAAGAAAAATGGATCTCTAGGCTTTTTGATGCCCAAGAATACCAGGGAGAAAACAAATTCTTTTAATATATTGTGGAGTGGACCTATCATGTTAGTGACTATAGGGATTTGTGTTATATATCTGACCGTTGCAAAATAAAGTTATTATATTTCTAATACACTGCAGAAGTTAATGCTCACAGCTTGCACTTTCTCAAATGTAGTTCTTTGAATGTAGTCCTGGATTGACACATGCCCTAATCTTCTCCCCTGATACAGAGAAGGTCAATAATACACCTCTTTGGGGCTTATGTGCTTGTGATTGAGATGGATTCTGAGAACCTGGATTTTTCCTCAGGGGAAATTTAATGGAATCATTTCATTATATACTTCTCAGTAGCAGTAAACAGTGGTTTCAATGCACAGGAATTTTTAAAGTATTTGCTTGTCAACAGCAAAGTTGCTACAGCAACTGCATCAGTCTAAATCCTTTCAGATGCAGGTTAGAGCTCATTTTTATTAAGTTGCCATATTAGGGTTGATGTATCTGCTCATGAAAACATTTAAAGGTGTAACTCCCCCAGAATATAAATAAAGAAATGGGCAAATCCTCAGAGTATTTCTGTATAGTCCTGTGGGAGTGAATGTTACTCTTGGAATCAGCCCTTCTGACTCTAAGACTGTTGGGTATAGCCTGTCAATAGCTGCTTGTAGAAAGACATCTAGGGTCATATAAAATGTTCTAGGTATCTTGGTGGGTCTCCAGCTGCCAGCTGCAAATGGGCAAGGAGAGAAGTGTGGTGCACTTCAGCAGGCATCATGAAAAGCTGTGGGACAGAACAGCAGAACTGGATCTCCCTTTTTTGCATCATTTCATGTTAGGAATTAGTGGGCTTTACTTGCCAGTGTGGTCTATTTTGCTGCACACCTCTGGTCCATTGATAAGGGGGTTGGGGATGGGAATGGGACCAGGAGGGTCTCATGATATAGGGACAAAGAACTGCTCTTGCATCTAGTAAATCTGCATCTACTAAAGGTACCATAAGTGCAAAGCAGTCAGGAAACAGACACAGATTTGCAACTTGTGCTGAGTTTGTTCCACTCCCAAATGCGCTTGCAGTCCCATTAGGCATTTTATAACAATGTTCTATGGGTGCCTGTAGTTAGGGTACATGAATGATGGCTAAACTATCACATCTTCTTAATAACATCACTGTATTAGAAGACAATCAGAAAAGTAGTATGATACCAGACTGGCCAAAAAGTTGATAATGGTGCCCATATAAAATTTATATACTGTGTAAAAGCCTACTTTATTGCTATTAATTGTAAAGCCCCATTAACTTAAAAGGGAAAAACAATGAGCAGTAACAGATTTTTTTCAGAGTTAATCTGCTACTGAATGGAAAGGGCACATTATTCGCCTTCCTTTAAAGTGGTATTAAAGTGATATTCCTAGCTGTTTATCCAGAAGTGATGTTGCGTAAAAAATGAGGTAGGACTTTATATCCCTTAATTAGGAATTTGTTTTGCATAGGGTGATACGATGTGAATCTCGATAATTCTAGTCCCTGTCCAGTGTAGGGAGTATTTTGAGCTATGGACTGGTATTGCTATACAAATGAAAACACCATGTTCTGCATCTGCATTCCTGCAGTCTTCATTATTAGAGCATCTGAATATTTCATAATTATTCACAGATTTTACCCATATAGCAATAAAAAATTGAGACATGAGATTTATTTGTGGTTTATCCAATGTTACTCAGGTAATGCCTGTACAGAAATCAAACTTAAGCCTCTCATTTTCCAGTCTAGACTATTGACTATTTACTATCTTATCTAATAGCAGCTTCAGCAACAGAGCAAAACAAACTGGGCTGTGTTTTCAGATAACTTCCTTACACACAGTAATATTACAACAGCTTTACAAACTGCCAAGTGTCTGCTGAGCTGTGCTAAGTGTTCATCTGAATATTGCCTGCCCCAAATCTGACTTATCCTACTACAAAACAAACAAACAAACAAACAAATTATTGCTCTAAATTGTTGCCATCAGATAACAGTACACACACATAGGGGTCATTACTGCTCTTCAACTGGTGTGTTCTTTTAGGAATGTCTTTTTGATGCTGTCATTAGAAAATCTGAAAGAAAGAGAATGCAGATCGCACAAGATTATGTATCAGCCAAACTTCCAAAGTAAAAGCGGACTATTACTTTTTTCTTTGCAGAAAGGAGAAACAAAAATCTGGATTCACTAGCTAAAATCAAAGGCTTTTTCTTCCTTTTTAAGACGGTGAACAAAAATCTCAATGCATGAGGTCTTGTCTGTTTCTTATCTGAGACATACAAGGCACAAGAAGCTATTGGGGACTTTGAAGGCAAGGTGAGAATACTTATTTATCCTGTGATAGCTGCTCTGTCTGAGATTTGAAGGATGCTGACTTCACATCCCTTCTGGAAGGCTCCTTAGTCACCCGTGCGGCATGTACAGTGTGGAAGTTGATACAGTAGATTGTATCTGATGCCTTCCACATTTATCAAAGTTAAGCAGAAGGTCAAAATCACTAATGTTCTCCTTCCCCTGAAACAAAAGATGGATGACTAAGCGGAGAAACTTAACAAAACAAGAAAGAAAAAGGAACTTTTTCTGTCAAAGCTGTGGAGATGAAAGAAATGAAAGAGGCTGAAGGGAGCCTACTCCTCCTTTTGTGCCAAAATACAAATGGGACAGCAAGGATTGCATTCCTAATCCAAGTACTACGTTTTTTTTTTTTCTCTATGAACAAATAACAAGGCATTCATTTTTTAATCTATTTTGTAAAATATAGAAAAGTTTTCAGGATTGAATCTTGAAACATGGGGCAAGAAATAAACAATAGTAAAGCATTAGACAGAGAGAGAAATAAGATGGCCCAAAATCTTCATGTTAGAATCACTTTTTCTTGGCCTGCTGCCCAAGTATGCAAATAAGTCTCATCTTACACCACTGTTGCTGTTTGAATGGGGGGCTAATTTGGTAAGAGCTGAATTCCTTTCTGTTAGAGAGGTTAGAGAGACTGGGGGCAGCTGGACTCATCTCTTAACAGGGATACCAAATACTGTGGCAGCACCACATTCATGAACAGTCTGTGGACTGTAGATCTTCAAAATAAGAAGTCAAGTTCACAAACAGGATTTATTCAAATGCAACATTTACAAAGCAGGTTTCCTATGTCAATAGAGGAAATTCTCTACTACAGTGTGGAGTTCTTAGCTATCTCTGATGTACAAATGTGCAGTCATCACTCACTGCAGAGATGGGAGAGGGCTTTCAATCTCGAGTCTCCTCAGGTAACGTCCTGACCCGAGGGGAGGAAAGGGGGATCAGCCAGTCGACCGATCCCTGAAGTTACAATATTTTGTAACTTCCTCCTTAGTCCACCTTTTATATGTTTTCTTACATTTTAGGTGGACCATGAAGCCCACCACAGGGAGGACAACAGAGTTTGGCCACGGTGTCTCCTCTCCGCTCCACCCTCCATTACTGCCCTTTGCGGCTGCTCGGAGGGCAGGTTGTGCTACCCAGGGAACCATGGAGGAGCAGAGTCCCTGTCTACCAACCGACCTGGAAGTGGCAACTGCATCACCCCAGGCAAGCAGCGGCAATGCCATAACTTGTGTTAGGCCCTAGTTTTTCTCTAAGAAAGATCTCCCTTTTCAAGTAATTCTAAACCATATAATCATATCTTCTCTGTTTTACTCTAGTTTATTATCTATCAAATTGAGTGTGTTTCAGTAATTAAAGGATGTGTTTCTTTCCCCTGCCTCCACTTGTTTTCTTCTATTTTAAACCAATGTATTTTACAAAGAATTGACATTTTTTCCATTTTCCTGAATTTGTTTTCTGGGAGGTAATTACATTATAGTAATTTTTTCATTAAAATTTTGGATATGCCTTTTTCAGAAAGCTGGAAAAAAAATCTTTTTTTTTTCATGGTGCTGACAAGCTGCAGCTTCTTTGTTGAAAGACTGCAAAAAAGAGATTCTGTTCTCTCATTTCAGTTCACTCCTTCTCCCATACACTCAGTTTCAAATATGGCATGTGCTGACTTATTCTGTCAGCATGAACTGTCAGTTTTGCCTTTCCTGTCAATCATGGTTGATCAAGGCAAAAGTCAGTAATTTGCTATTTGGCTCCAGTTTGGTAATGTGATCTATGGAACAGTCTTTTTTTTTTTTTTCTTTTTTTTTTCTCTATTTTTTGTACAAGCTTCAAGAGTGGAGTTTCTGGCAGGGAGAATTCATGTATGCACTGAAAGTGCAGCCTTAGGACCCAGGAAAGTGCAGCCAAAACTATTTACAGTTTGGGGTTGATTTCTGCAAATAGCTTTGAATAAAATAAAAATGACAGTGTATACATCAGAAATGTCAAAACAGTTCAGCTGCCAAATCAAAAATCCCAGTGATTAATTCAACCCTGATCTATAGTACTGTAGATATCTGCTATGTTCTCAGTCAGCAAATTCCAAATCTTTACTGGTAAAACTAGATCCCTGCGCAATCATATTTATTTACTAGATAAATTCAGGAGCTTTCTCTTATACTTTCCCTCTTCTCTTAAGGTAAAGTCAAAGTTGTAGAATGAGCTTTTCAGAAGCACTCAGTATTTGCCCAAGTCATCATTCACTGAACTTTATGATTAAACTCTTGCTTACTTTCACAGTAAGTGAGCTAATTCTCACTACTTCTGAACATGCTATGCTTAAACACATCTGTGGCACATCCTTTTTTTCAGCCGGGGTCATTTACTGCATATTGATTCCTTTCAGCTTTCCTTTTCCTTTTCTGTACACCGGATTTCAAGCTTGGGTGTTTCAGTATACCAGTTCCTGGCTGGAGTACTCTAGGATGTAATAGCAGTTCTGTCGTTCATTAGGAAACATATTTTTAAAATTTGGGCGGTAGCATACTGCAGAAAAATATTGTGTAATTTGCTGACAACACAACGATTTTTAAACAAGGTTCATACAAATAATAGCTTCTAGCTTGTCATCCATTACATGGTAGAACTTATTATTATTATACTGCTTTGTTTGTGACTTTTTAAGCTGTGATGTCTGAATACTTTTATTAAATAAAATGTACTTCAGGGTTTTTTTCTCTTTATAATATAATCCATCTCTAAGCTTAGCAGGGATAAAAACATACCCGTAGGAACAGTTTTACCAATTTATCATTCCTTCTAAGTTCTTTATGTCTATTAGAAAGACAGCACAGTAACATTTTTAAAAGACAGAAATTTGTTTTACAGTCTGGGGACATGGGAATGACTAATTATATTGCATTTTGTTTTACAGCCTTGAAATCACAGCAGAATTAAGTGCAGAAAAAAATATTTGGATATTTGTGTATGCAGTATAGTTTTCCTGTAAAAATTGGAGTAAACAGATGCTTGTAAGGCAGCAGAGATTTTCGATAAGATTCTCCCTAACCCATAATGTTCTGTGGTTTCTGAAGTGTACTAGAGGAGTTGGAGTTTTCTATCACAGGCTAATACTAAGGCATTTTGCATTAAACATTCAGGGCTATCCATCCAGCCAAGAGGATTTGGGATTCCCTTGTTATACCAGGGTGCCAGCAGCACCTAACAACCTTTATCCCTGCTTTTCCATTCCCCGCAAGAGTAGGGCTCATCATTTTGTAACATATGCTGATAGGCTGACTCTGTCTCAAAAGAATTATTATGAAAGCGAGAAAAAAACAGAGACCCAAGTGAATTTACTCGTTTATAGTCATAGAGAAAGGCAAGTTCCAGAGCATGTGGAATGGGACTGGGATGTAATTTAGTGCACACAGAAAAGGCATTTGTATTCAATAATCAAGACTGCCTACACTTCAGTGGCCATTTAGGGACTGTCTAAAATTCACGAGTACCTCCTCAGTCACCTTTAAAGTTCCCGAGTGCCCATTTTTAAGAGTCTAGATGTGCCCATAAAATATCTCAGAAGAGTTAGCAACTGGGCTTGAGATACAGAGAAATGCTTTGGTGTCCCTCACGAGTGCGAACAGGCTCCAGCCGAGCACAGAGAGCTCTGTAGCCCCCTGCACAGAGGCTGCTGAGGGGCTGCACGCACTTGTAGAAAGGTCCTGAAGTTGTTTCTACCACAAGTGCTCAGACTTGCTTCCTCCATCATGTGCTGAGGATCTGTCCATAAGGGCTTTTCTCATTTACATTCCCTGAAAAGCTCACCCAGCTTCCTTGAGCTTTTTCCCTGAAAAGCTCAACCAAGTAGGCTCTGGGCACACACACACCAGAGGCATCTTTTAGTTCAGCAAAAAGCTTGTAGTCCCAACACTGAAACAGGGTTGGAGGAGAAAGGAGTAGGAAACTCTTTAACATGGGAGCCCAGGACAGTAGGCAGGGCTCCAAATTCACTACTGTCCTTATACTGGGGAATTAGCACCTCACACTTTCTAATACCAGTTCTATGCAAAATGATCTCCTTTCATGCTTCCTGGTCCAAACACCTATGCTCTTTCAGACACCAAGAATTAGCATTCAGCTCTACTTACTTTACAAATCTGTCCAATATCTACATCTCTTTAAAAATTGGATCTAAATCATCGCACAGGTTGTCTGTCTTCTTCTTAAGGCTACCTTCCACAAATCAGATAAATTTCCTAACCTGTTAAAAATTTTGTGGCCCTATTTTTCTCTTTTGTCAAGTAAGCTGAGCCGAAGGGACCATATTTCTGTCTACATTGTATTTCACCAGAGCAGTGCAATAAAATATGTAGGTGTGAATTGTCATATTTCCAGAATATATGAATTCCCATAAACTCACCAGATGTTTTGAAGCGAGCACTAGGTTTTAATTGGTACATTTAGACTTGAAAAGGCTAATCTGCAGTGACACTGTGCTGCTTATTTATTTCAGGCTATTTACATCTTAGACAGAAGGCAGTAGAAAGTTTCTTTTCTTGTTTTCCAGGGGAAAAAAAAAAGGAACAAAATAATCATTAATAATGACTTATCCAAAAAGAAACAGAAAGGGAAATGGGAAGATTGCAAAGCAATTTATCTTTAAAAGGAGAAAATTCTTAACAGAAATGCTTAGTAACTACAAAACTTTGACCCCAGAAGAGGGATATAATTCCTTTCTTGGGTGGGTAAATGTGTTCCTCTTGGGCAAAAAGTAGTTGTAAGTTGCAAGTCTGAGTGGAAAGTCTTCTGGTGAGCTGCTCGATTCACAGTTGCAAATTCAAATATCTGAAATGGTTAAAACTCCACTTTGAAAATTGCCATAGCAATGTGGTATCTGTTTGACCATCAGATTGCAAAATAACTTACTGAATGCTTTAGGGTAGCTAAAATGGCACAAGGCACTTCTGTTTTGGCAGCTAAGTCCAGCTCCAGATCTTTGTCAATTAAAATCAGAAGAGACAAATAATTTAGCTACATATATCTAAATTTAAGTGTCCTAATTTTGACCTAACTTCCATCTGAGGAATCTTGTCTATTTTTGAAAACCATCTTTCTAAATCACCAAGCAGCACCTAAGTTAAACATGAAAACTATTCAAGACAGTCATTAGATAGGCAAAATCACAAGATACGGAACTAGAAGAGATCCTGAAAGGTAAATGAACCTACCCATCTACCCCAAGACAGGATCAATCATAGCAATGATATTGCTGACTGATGTTTAGCCAGCCTCTTGTTAAAAACTCCATATGTAGAAATTTGAATTTCCCAAAATCTTTTTGCATAGATGCTTTTTGGGGATCTGAAAGCCTATTTGAGTCACTAAAGGTGCCTTTTTCTACTCAGACTTGACAGAGTAGCTAGAGGGAAAGCTGTGCTTGCACATTACCATGCCCTTGAAGAAGCAGATCAAGACAGACACACACTCAGGAGCAAGACAGTTTAATCAAAACCCTTTACATCGTCTTGTATCCCTTGGCCAGGTGAGTTGTATAGGGCCTCTTTGAGCCCCAGTGCATCTGAGTCCAGACGATCTGACCTGATCCACTATTCCCTTCGTCATGTTGTTACCTCTGAAAAAAAGTGTTGGGAAAACCCTGCAGAGAAGCTGTTCTTCTCTTAATATGCAGTCTATTTGGGCTTGGCAGAAGCACAGAAGAATTCATGAATATCAAACTGAGACTACAGTGCAGCATAAATCAAGGTAAATAAAGTAGAAACTGGCCGGGAACAGAAGATTTTTAATGGACATTTAATGGACATGAATGGATTTATAGGTAGCTGTTGTACAATAACATATGCAAACAACTGTATTTAAAGACAACTGTAATGAAGACAACTTCAAAATACTAAAAAAAGCCCTGAATTAAAATGATTCTGCTCTTATAGTCTTATTCTTAGCCATTATTTTGTCCACCATCTTCCTGGATCTTCAATATACAATGACTGCATTAGGCAGGAAAGATAATTTTCCAGTCCTGATCCGCTCAGAAGCAATCCAGAAGTAAAACTACAGAGTATTACTTCATAGTCCCCAGAAACTCTCAGCTGGAGCCTATTCTGTGGGGATGGTTGTTGTGCTTAGCTGCTGTTTTATGAGTCTATCCCAGCTTTAAAAGGACACTGTCACTGCTTTTACATAGATGAAAAAATGTCTGAGGAAAAAGCACTGATACATGGACAAGACCCTCAACAAACTTTGAGTAAATGTTTCACAAAACGGATGTTTTCCTGATTTAGAATAAAATTTTGATCACGTTTTCACTAGGAATAAAACATGTTTTTTTTCCTTGCCTCATTCTTGTAGAAAATTGAACTTTCCTTGAAAAATTTCCCTTCAGAATTAATTCTCACGTAGACATCTGGCACAACATTTTTCAGCCCAAACAGTTAGCATTTGTCAAAGGTATGAGACTCTGAAACCGGGGTCTGGTAATGGGGAATGTCAGGCAACCTTAAATACACAGACCTATTGTCTTGCCTGCAATGCATTTTTTAAATGAAATAACCATTTCATCACACAGATTTAAAAATGCAGCATATCCTCACTCTGAAGGTTCCTTGTTGCCTCTCAGATAAACAACTCTTCTGCTTTAGCAATACATAATATCTCTTATAACTACAATTTCTTTTTTCAACTTGATATATCTCATAATATTTATGAATATTTATGAAGTATGAAGTACATAGTAATTATGAAGTGCTAGTAAACTCAAACAGACAGATCCAGAGTTATTTCCTTGTAATAGCTTTGTCCAGGCAGGAGAAATTTTTTAAATACGCCTATTCCACTGTTTGAATTTATATGCCAATGTGATTTAAATCTGCTTTTTTTCCCCTCACTTGCTTACTTGCCTTTCCTGCTGTTCTGAAGGATGACCTACCCAACAAGGACTGAGATTGAATTCTCATGCTACATAAATGCTGGATATTTACAGCGTATATTTGCAGCTCATTCTCTGTCTTTATAGATAGCAACATTTTCTCAAGGCTCTTAACTCTAGTTGATAATCAGCAACTTTCCTCTACTTGGGTGGAAATTAAATAATTTTATCATGTAGAAATGTGTTCTAAATTAAAGTCAAGAATATCAAAGCATGCAGCATTAGGCACCAAATTGTAACTTAAATTTAGCAACAAAGACCTCTGTATTCACTTAATCCTTCTCCAGGTGCATTCTTCCCTTTCTAGAGGGTTTGAAGGACACAGTGATTACATACATAGTGTAGGAGACTGCCGTGTTGGTTGGCACTGCTCTTCAGTAACTGCAGGAGAATCTGATGACATATGTGATAGTTTCCCATATTTGACTTTAGCCAGGCCATTTCAACATTTGAAAAAAAAAAAGACAAGTATTTTAATGGACATGTGATCAGGATTTGTACTCTAGCTCCCACTTACATACATTTTAGGTTGCAGGACTCGTATATCACTCTCACAACCCCAAAGCTTAGTATAAACCATTAATTTTCTGTTGAGCTAAAGACATTAACTGCAGAAATTCTAGATCATAACCTCTGTTAGAGAAGAGGAACTTTTCAACCTGCCTAATTTTTTTTCTTATTATTTTTTAAAGTACAATTTCAAAAAAAGACGCATGATCCTCATTGCATACATTATAGCACTTCTTCCTTTGCCTACAGGTGTTACTTTGAGGAGTCAGCTCCAAGCTGCAGTCTGGCTTGACCTGCTTCATTAGTAAAGTATGAGAGAGGCAGAGCACAGGGTGAACCACATAGGTTAGCATTTAAAGATGCTGGGTTTCAGAACAAAGTTTGCATATCAGAACTTTCCGTGAGCATATAAATCTTTGCATTAGTTTGAGTCTGTGAAGCAACAGCTGAATCCTAGTTTTAGGAAGGAGGGACAAAGGAACAAACCATAAGAAAGAAAAAGGTTGCTACTATTGTTTTCACATTGGAGAAAGGATGCACAGCAATCATTGGGGACTACCAACCAATACTATCTAGAGATGTCAAATAGTTATCTCTGTTAACTTATGCAAAACTTAAACCTGCTGTGTAAACTACGTGGAAACTTGTTTGAAATATTGATGTCCAAAATAGCTCCCTCAGTCTTTCTTCTTTCTTTCTTTCTTTCTTTTTTTTTTTTTTTGAAACAACACTTACTGAAATTTATGTTGACAAGCTGCAGGCAGAATGATAGAGTGTGCCTTTTTTTGATCCGCGGTTAGAAGTCATTTGCATCCTTTTTTTTTTTCCACAGAGGGAAGTTTCTTTAACTCAGTTATCAATCAACAAATGCTCTGAAGGGCTATTTCATACAACAATTTGTTAAAGTGACGACAGTGGTATCAAACACACAGCTCTTCAGTAATAGCCTGAAAAGATCCATGTCATTGGGTTATTAATTGTATAAGGAAAAGAATTTAAAGCCACTAGCACTGACTGCCCCTGCTTCCAAACATTTTTTCCCTGAAATTACCATTCCTTTTTTCTTGCTTTATTGCTGTTCCAAAAGCTGGCAGTGAAACACTTAAACCGTCTGTATTATGAAAACTCTTTTCCACAAGTGTTTACTAGCATCTTAACAATTTTTTTTAAGAATAAAGCATCAAGCAACAACAAACAAACCAAAGAATCAGTTAAATTATAGAAATATACTGACCATTCAGGATTATTTTATATTTACTACATGACTTATGTATAAGCATTAGAATATACCATATATAACAACAGAAGTTTAGAACAATTTAAGGCTGCATTTTTTAGACATTTTGAAAACATACAAAGTGCAGGTTTGTTCTTTAAGTATCTATTAAGAACCAAAGTCCAACTGTGCATCTCCCTGGCATGTACTGATGTACACCCTATACCCCCTATGCCCTGAGCAGTCTGCTCTATGCTGGAAACCTTGCAGCAGTATCCCCCATGGGTCAGCAATGTCTTTAAAGCTCCACATTAGGTGTTTTGTTTCGAAAAAGAACATAATAATCAGTCCCCCTTTAGCCAGTGCTATGCTGCAGTAGCTCTGTAGAGCCGGATACCACCCAATATGCCTTTGACTCGCCAAGTGCTCATAGTTGGGCTGAGCTCTTCAAAGGCAGCTTTTATCCAAATGCCTTGAGTAGGGTCATTCCCACATACAAAGATACTCACATACGTGCTTGCAGAACTGGGCCAAAGGTTGTATATTTTTATCTTACGGGAGATATAGTCATCAAGTTCTCCCATAATTCCAGGGATAAATGCTCCGAGGTGCCCTTTCTTTCTCTCTGAACCCTATAGTGCACCCCTTTATTAAGAGGAAAGAAAAGTAGCTGATTCAAATTTCTTTAAAGGCGCTTTGAAGAGAAAAACTCGATGTGCCTTTGTGGTGGAAGAGAAGACACATTCTTTGAAAGTGTGTGTTGCATCGCAGTGGGATTGACATACAAACTTTTCCAAACTTTTAAGTGATGTTTGGGTGCAGCTGCTTTTATAGCGAGTACCTGAGATATCATAAACGTAAAGGTGAGAGCTTCAGATTAGGAGAAAGAAATATAGAGGCAGGCATGCCACGTTATGAGGAGTTTAAGCTACTTAAAATAACGAATAGCTCTTCACCTGATGTTAACATGATTAGCAGCCCAGACTGAAAACAACATATGGGTACTTAAGCTAGGTTTAAATGGACTTCAGCGGCTTATTTCCAAAATTTCAGTCAAAATCAATCACATGCCTCTTAACTTTTCAGAGTTGTATAGGAGGGAATGGCTTGTGTGTGGAAGGAAGGGACTAGTTGCCAATCTGGAGGAGACTGATTTATCCATGTTCAACTTCCTTTACACACCCCAGGGCAGTAAGATTCAATTTTGGCACATGCAGAGCTCTCTGTAAGCCAATATGTCCTGTAGGTGCCTGCAGACCTCGTGCACATACCCAGAGATACCCTCCTCCTGAGCGCGATGCACTGTGACCAGCAATGCAGAGCAGTGAAGTTCCTGCTGGTTCCAGCATGTGAACTCAAAGAGGGTCTGACACGTGCTGAAAGTCCAGATTACCCATAAAATGCTATTTTTAAAGGAAGAAAATGGAAAACCCTACTCCCTCTTCCAAGGAAATAACAGTAGGCACCAAAGCATGGGAAAAGAGGGATCTCTTCCCAGCAGGAGATGCTTGGGACTGGCTCTTTAGGGAGTTAGTGGCTGCCCAGAGCGATGCCATGGTCTCTCCAGGGCTGAAAATGGGCAGAATTTAGCAGCACATCTTAACTTGTCTTAGTAGAGGCAGTTAACCTCTAAGGGTTAAGGTTCAGGTTTTTCCCTTATTTTCCCCCAAGCACTTAATATTTTCCTTCCAGTAATTAGGGAACTCAGGTGTCTGTCTGGTTTTAATTTTTATATTAGGGGACAGTATTAAAAAATCAGGGCTGTCATAACCTAACATGTCAGTATGAGATTGGTTTTTTGAATTTAGTTTTACAAAGCTAACCCATAAACTAATTCCCTCCTTTTGCTTCTTCTCCCTTTTCCTATCTACTTTCACTCTTATTTCAAATACTCTGATGGGGCTTGATCCCAAGCTTGTTTAATTCAGTCCTGTAATAGGTGACACAACTAATGATAATAGCCTTCCTCAGGGAACTATTAATTTCCACAAATTATCTTTTAAGGAACATAATGTGCAGTGAGGTTCCACTATTGCCAAGCATGGCACCTCAGCGCTCTGTGTAGGAAAAAAGTGTACAGCTTTGCATGCCATAAATTGTTTCTTATTACAATATATATTTAAATGGATTATGCTACAGTAGCAACTGTAAAACCTTTGCTGACTATAGCAAGCCTGTCTAGCAAGTCCTTCATTCCTTCTCCATACTTCTTCATACCCCTCTGCTTTTATTTCTCATTTTAAAGTGCAAGTCTGTAATAGAATTCTGTAATGAATTTTGGAACGTACTTTGTAAGAATGACTTGTAAAAATCCGTTTTGCTCTGGGTCAAACAGAACTGGTTCTAACAAACCTCAAACAGAAAATACATCATCCACGCAAGTGGTACATTTCCAGTGACTTAAATTAACATATGCATTCAATCATGCTGCATTTATTACTGCAACAACATAGAAGGCAATAAATAAAATCTGGTATAAAACTTTATACAGTTCCTTCTGCTTCCAGATGAAAGAATAATGGAATTCAAGCCTCTGTCCTAAGTGACTGGTAGAATGAAGTCAGATAACAACTGACTAATTATAATTAAAGCCAAATTCCCCCAGGTGAATTACAAAGAGCTCATGAATAAAATGAGTATATATTTTGCTACTAAAGATAAAGAAACCTACTAGAATCCTGTTCTCTTTGCTAGATTATATTGTATGAAATGGAGTTGCAATTAGAATATCCTCAAGGTTTGCAACATGCAAACATCACAATTTTTTGTGTTTGTGGCTTCAAGGTTCAGACAGAAGGACAGTGATGCTCTTTATCTTCCAATTCACCAGCAGTCACACAGCTCATGCCACCACCTTACACAAGTGGTTGATGCAGGTGGTTGGTGTCATATGAAGTGCCATAGTGGGAATAATTGGCTGTGTGGGACTTCATGTTCTGCATAGGGTGCTCCCGCCTTCCCAAGGAGCTATGCAATAGCCACTGTATGGCCATCTATATTGTTCATGATGCTTGAGATTGCCTATAGATTGGCACCTCCTGCTCGGAATCTGCATCAGAAGGTGATTCCAGCAACGATGTCTAAGCAGGACCCTGGAGCAGAACCTCCCTGAGTATCACAGTGTGGTGCTTGAGTTTGGAAGGGACCTCTAGAAAACATATCCTCCAGCCTTTGCACAGCAGGCAGGACAATGGAGAACTCATGACTTTCTCCACCACATTTCTTTGCTGCAACTGCTTCTGTGGCACTATGATGTTCATAGCTCTACCAAGCTGGTGGTCACAATCAAAGATAAGCAGCCAACCTTCCTGCAATCAGCTGAATCACGTTGTTTTTCTTGCTACCATGAAACTCTGACACAACAATTTAAGCCACTCTCTTTTTAAAGTAGATGAAAGTGATATCTTTTGCTCAATGAAATAAAACATCACTAGCTGGAGCCGGTCAAATCAGCCCTTTCATGAATTTTGATTGGTTTCCATAGAAACACTGACATACCCCATTTAGCACCAGGGTCCATGCCTGAACCAAGCAAGTGGTGAATGAAGTTGCAGCATCTTCCTTTTCATATACATGGCAGAGAGAAGCGTTTTCAAGTAACATTGGTGATTAAGTGTTTGTATAAACATGCACCATGGTGTCAGCGTGCTGGGGATCAAAATCAGTTGGGCAAGAAGCATCTGTCAGCTCTAATTAAGGGACAGGAAAAGATGTAGCATGCAGTGAGGGTAATATGTGCATTGCTGTTGGGAACAGAGCTGTACTTTCATTTAATACAGGGATTTGAAAATTAAGGGGAGTTGCAACACGTAAAGGAGAAATCTGGAAAGGTTTTGAGCTCTTCTGAGGAAATTGAGAAGTTTCGCATCTTTCTCAACTTTTTTGTGTGTTTGTTACTGGCCAAGATGTTGATAACTTGCATTTTCAGAGCTGTTTTCTTCTTGTTTTCTTCCCAGGTGCTCTCTCCACTTCCCAAGCCTCAATTCTTCTGTTGTGTAATTTTGCGGGGAGGATACCACAGAGGTCAGTGGAGTTTAACTACCGTAAAATAACTTAAAGAAGAAAGTAGATCATGTTCTCGCCAAGGCTTGTTTCACAGCCTGGTAGGTTAATATATTGGAACTAATTAACAGTCTAATGAGAACCCCTTGCAACAGCATGGAGTACGTCTGGGTGCTGACTGCAGGAGACTTTACAATGTTACTTCCAAATGTAGGTGAGAAAGGTAGTAAAATGGAGATTTTTTAATTATAAAGACCCTTTATTAAGTATTTGGAAACTACATCTCAATCTGGGATAAAATGAATAGCAAATGAGAATGAAAATAGCCTGCCTGAAAAATGTAGAAACTTTACAGAAGCATTCTTTCTTTTTTATTTTTTTTTGCCATAATTGAGATTTTGACAATTTTCTTAGAAATGAAATTAATGGAATTCAGTTGATTTTTCCTTTTCTAGAATTACTCTATTCCAGTTAAAGGGTTTGATTAGTCTGGGGCCCGAATGGAGGTGTTTCTGATTGTAGATGTAATCAAAGCTATTGGCATTAGCCCTGCTCATCTGTGCTGCATATCTTGTGGGGTGAGCTAAAAACATACAAGACCTAGCCTGTATGGCCTGAATTTGAATCCATACATTCTTTTAAGTGATATTAGATGGCACTGTTTCCTTGAAGGGTTTTTGTTTGTTTGTTAGCTTTTTTAATAAAAGATAATGACTAAGGTTTTTATTTTGAAACAAACTAGTTTTTATCAGCATTTGTCATCTTTGCAAGTGATTCTTACAATTGCCTTGATGGAAAAGTGGTTTTATATGAAGAATTTGTGTGGGCAAATCAGTGTAAGAAACCACACATTTAGCAACTTAAGTATCCTTTATGCAGAAAAATTACCTAGATGTGTGAGTACAGCAAGGGCTTCAGCTTGGAGCATCCAAAAAGCCCATAGGTGCCTAACTGTGCACACAGGTGCCTAAGATCATGAAAGGGGTGAAATTTCTGATATGATTTTTTTTTCTAATGTTTCCTAGGGATTGATTAAGGTATCCGTTCATTTCAGTCCTCTTCGGCATGATGGATTTTGAGATCCTTATTATCAGAAACCTGAATTCTCACATTCAGCAGCTGGCGAGCGCTGCACGTTCCTGCAGAGCAGAGTTGCAGTGCTCTCTAGAGGCTGCCAAGTCAGGCTTAACGAGCCTTGTCCTGGGAGAGATGCAGCAGGATTCTCTTTCTTATAGCTAATTCACCGTAGTGCGTGGAAGAGTAGGAACTCGCACACAGAACACGATTCAAATGCATTTTGTCCTGGTGTCTGGGCTCAGCAGTGGTGCTGGTAGTTGCCCTTGCAACCAGGGAACGAAATTAAGTCTTTGACTTTTACTTTGAGAATAACATGCATCTAGTTCACTGTGGTAAGAAGCCCCTGTTTCCTGAAAAGATTCTGGAATCTCTGAAATAGTTCAACATACAAAACTCTGTCATGTCCTGCATTTGCTATGATTTTTTTCTTTCTTTTATGCCTTGGTGGTCCCATCCTCCTTTAGTTGGGGAGGAGGGGAAGTAAAAAAAAACAAAGTTGAGAGAGAGAAAACTCTTCTTAAAAATCATGTTAATGAAGATAGAACATAGAAAATACTCCCTCCCTCCCCAGGAGGGAATGAGGATTGTTTCATTGGTTCTTCCCAAATGTTCAATCCAGACAAATGTCCTATTCATGCAGAGCACATTACAAAGACAGTAAATCCATCTCTAGTGAACACTGTTGCAAAAGTAGCAGGGATATTTGTAAGGATGACAGGGGTATCCAGAGTTAATTTATTTAATGACAACAAAAGTGTTGGGAGGCAAATTAAATGTAGAACTTCACAGACGCCAGCACATTAGAGTGCAAACAATGCTCAGAACAACAGGGCATTCCATGTCGAGTGTTTCCTGGAGGATCTGGGCCTTTGCTCTAAACCTGTCCAGCTATTTAAATGTGTAAAATACAGGATGTTTCACGTTATTTTTTTCATCCTCTTCTTATTTTCTGGTTTAGATGAAAAAGCAGACTTGCAGGTAGCTAGGCACATACTTCATTGCAAGGTTACGAGTCTCACACCAAAAACTAGGTCATGGTGTTGGAAATGCACGGATGCCTAAATATTATGAGATTAGGATTTAAAATGAGACTCAGCAGAATCAGGGCAATTCTTCTGTCACACATGAAATTATATGGGAATTGATTCTTTTTTCTGTTTGTTCCTGAATGCAGGAAGAGATTTACTATTGCACTTAATGAAAAGAATAATTATTGCTATAAACTGCATACTAATAAACAGGTTTATCTAACTATCACCTATCTATCCATCCACCTGTCTATTTATATGCTTATATTTACTTGTCTATGAGATTCACTATATTTATAACTGCTTATATCATTAGCTTAGCTATAAAACATTATTATTTATTTACTGCAAGTTATATATTTTATTTCCTACACAGTAAACTATATGTATATATAATATACTAAAGAGAATGATTTCACTATTCATTAAAAAAGTATGTGAGCTTTTACCTGAAGTGATATGTGATATGCTTGCCCAACATTTTAAAATACGGTTACTTATAATAATTGATTTTAAGAAAGAAAATGAAATACTTGCTTGGTCCTCCCAGTGATTACTTTTTACATCAAAAGAGAATGCATAAGTAAGTCACTTTTACCTGTATTTATATACATAATGCATATGTTTAAATATATTTATGTATTTATATATTTAAAAGATGTATGGTATAAAACCTCATCATTTATCAAAATCTGTAGTTTAGCATTTAGAAAACTTTTTTTTTCAGTTGTATTTGTGCTAAAAATATTTTTAATCATTTCCATGATTTTTTGCGGTAAGTTTAAACTTGGAAATAAATTCTCAGAGCATTTATCTTTTTGATGTATTGTGCTAGTTTATTCATCTCACAATGTTGGTTAAAGAAAGAATCTTATGGATAAAATTCTCCATCAAGAGCTTGTTTGTTGGCAGGGGATAGGGAAGGAAAGAAGCTTAATAAAGCCTAATTCTGCATCCAGGGTATTTAAATTTCTGCATTACAATAACTTCTCAATACAGGTTTCCCAAACAGTATACAGACTAAACTTAATTATATCAGTATATAATTTCACTGTCACGAAAATCGTAATCTATATTATTTCAACCACATTAATTTTACACGATGAAAGATTAAAAAAAATCTCATCAAGAGCGGATAAAATATCTCACCCTTCTAAATAGAATTTTGCTGCTTATCTGGTTTCTCACTGCCTCAGTCTGAGTGTCACAGTGCATTGAGCAAAGATTCCCAAACCTTTGAAACCTCAGTATCCATCAGGGGAAAAAAAGAAAAAATGTGCTACGTGGGGTTTGCTAGGCAAGAAAAGAAGAGGTTGCTTCATCACAGGTCCATCCTAGAATTCATTCGTAGTCTGTAAAAGATAGATGAGATATATCCGTCCACTGGATATATCCCAATGTTATTCAGAGCAACTGATACAATTTCCCTAGAAATGAGGACTACATTATAATGTTAATACGGACTGCATTATGGATTGATTTCAGAACATCACCCGGATGTCTCTATTTCTATCCTGTTATATCTTGTCCACTGTTATACTCTGTGTCTCTTTGCGTTCTTTTCTCTTCCACAACACCTTTTGTCCTGTCTAGATTTTATGTCCACTCTTCATCTTCTTTTAGTAAATACCAGGTGGCAGGTGGCACCCCTGGTGATGTTACTGCCATTTATCTTGGTAATTCTCTTCTTTTCTTGGACCTCTTCTCCCTTCTGCTTGGGCAATGTCATTTCCCCACCAATTCTGAGCATTGACTGATATATTCAAACAAATTTCTTAGTGTTATCAGGATCTCACTTTATGAATGATTTATGTGGACTGTTTATAGAGTTAACAACATGAATAAATAGTAATAATAAAATAGTGGGTTTTTTTCATTCTGTCCTGAAAATATTTCCAGATACCTATTCATTTTCTCTAAATTTCTACTCAATTTTCAGGGGGAAAGCCAATGGGTAATTGAACCATGCTTCCTAATTAATAACCCCACAGTTTGTAGCTCATTAAGGTTGCCATTGCTAAGCAATAGAGACTCCTTAAGAAGTCATTCCCTAGCATCAGGTAGGGATGGAATTGGTACAATATCCTGAATAGTGACATGGCACCCTGGGCCAACTCAGATAGAAGGGATGGCAGCAGTAAGAGCAGGACCCTTGACAGCAGCAGGAGGTGGCACCATCTTTCTGTGGTCCTACAGGACAGGAACTGGATATAACTTATGGGGACCATCAATTGTGGTGGAAGAAATGCAGTGTGATGAGCTGGTGGAGTTGTCTGTGATACCACCCTTCCCCTACCACCATTAAAAAACCTTCATTTCGGTAAGACAGTTGTGTTGTCAGTGGACAGGAGGGAAAAGAGGTTTCTTTTTCTCTTAGTTAAGCTCTCAAGAGCAGCTGAATTTTGCAAGCAAGAGCAGTAAGTAGTCAGTAATTGCAAGGTGTATAAAATGGCAAAGAAATCAGAATTGTGTGAAAAGATGTTGTCACCTGGTTGTGCCAAAGACTGTTTTCAACTCCTGGAGTAATAGCTCACATGGATCTTTTTCACAAAATTAATAGTAGTGAGAAATATTGCCTTAAGGTCTAAATTTGATTCTCAAATGGCTGTTTTTCAGAGTGCCTTTAGTACCGTTAGCTTTAGCTTTTTTTTTTTTTTTTTTAAATGAAGCATGTACTCTTCATTTTAACAGGATTTTTTTAACAGCCACTGTATTAAAACTCTAAGATAAGGCATTGAATCTCAATCAGCATCAGAGTATGGAGCTGTCAATTGCACTGATAATAAAAAAAAAATAAATAATGACTTTGATGAAAGATATTCATTGTGATTTATGAATTGGACAGTAGCTCAGCACAGGCTTCTCTAGGATCTGATACTGAAATCCTGTCTGACCTCCAGCTAGCCAGTTCTTCCACCTCTCAGTTTCTACAACTTAACAAGTGGCTGGATGTCAACTGACCTGCAGTAAGTGCTTACAGGCACAGTCTTTACTGGAGGCAAATGGGATCTCATGCAACTTAGTTTAGTGATGCTTATGTAGACTGTTTCTTTTGTAAATCCTATGCCTACTAAAATGTGATCTATTTTTAGATACTGAAAACTATCCCGTGTTTCCATCTTTGCATTAAAAGAAAAAAGAAAAAAAAAAAACAAGCAAAAACATAGGCATAGTTGCCTCTAACATAGGCAACTATAGTAGAAAATTCTGCTCTTTCCAAAAAAAGGTGTCAGAAATCAGATGACATGAATTATCTCAGCAGTGACCTAGGAGTTGCCAAATTAACATAATCTACATTGACTTGCCAAGACTCGTAGCTTCTAGGCAGGTAAAGTTAATACAGTTGAGTCATGCCAAGAGTCTAGATTTTTTTTCCAGATTTCTTGAACTCCTAGTAAGATTTATATCTCACAATTATTAGGTATCTCTGCACTGCATTGCTGTCAGTTTTCAGTAGATAAATTAGACACATAAGTCATTGCTTTAAGACGTATTTATATTCCTTTTTTTTTCTCTACTAGGATACAAATGGCATGAATGTCCCGTACTTATTGTGACCAGCCTGTTTCCTGTGCCTGTGTCAGCTTTTCTTCTTTGTTACCTGGAGCTTTTTCTTTGCTGTTTACTTGTTTGTTTCAGTCTATTATCTCTGATTCTTCATCAATGCTACAAGCAGTGCAGCTATGCACTTCTACAGCCCTTCCCCAATTCAAAAATTCATCTGTAACAAATCTTGGAGCTGTTTCTAATACTCACTTCCCCTCTCTGCTCTCTAATAGTATTACTTACTGCTGAGACTCTGCAAGTACAGAACACAGGCTCAGTTGCAGGTTAAGAAAACTGCATTTCTCAAGCAGAGCATTGATCATCATCACATGAACACAAACCCATCTTCCCCAGTGCTGCTACTACTGGCGATACCATGAACGTTCCTGCCTCGTATCCCCGTTAAGCTGCTCACAGACTATCCACGAGTAAAGGCTTCGCTCTCTCTGCATCAGCAGCGCCGCTGGTGTAGTGGTATCATGCAAGATTCCCATTCTTGCGACCCGGGTTCGATTCCCGGGCGGCGCAGAGCCTATACCAAGAAACTAAAGGCAAGTCAGCCTTACCTCCTGTTCCCTGGAAAAGTGTTGGAACAGCTTCTTTAGGCATGTGAAAGTAAAGAAGGTGATCAGGAGAAGTCAGCACAGATTCATCAAGGGGAAGTTGTGTATGACCAACCTGATAACCTTTTGTGTTAGAATGACAGGACAGGGAAGCTCAGGAAATGGGGGTTAGATGAGTGGACAGTGGAATGAGCAGAGAACTGGATAGACTGCAGAGCTCAGAGGGTGACGAGTCTAGTTGGAGGCCTGTGGCAGTGGTGACCCCGAGGAGTCACTTCTGGGCCCAGTGCTGTACAATTTATGAATCAATGACTTGGACGAGGGGACAGAGTGCACCCAGAGCAAGTTTCCAAACTGAGTGAAGTGGCTGACAGTCCCAAGGGCTGCGGTTCCATTCAGAGGGACCCAGACAGGTTGGAGAGCTGGGCAGAGAGGAACCTCATGAGGTTCAACAAGAACAAGTGCAGGGTCCTGCACCTGGGGAGGAATAACCCCAGGCACCAGTATACATTACCCCTGATCTGTGGACTCTGTCCCCTCATCCAAGTCTTGCACCTTGGCTACTGGTCTCCATTATAACCAGAGCTCCTATGGAGCTTGCCTTTTTTCAGAGTTGGGAGCTGATATTTGCGGTGCTGCTGATTCATGGGCTGCTCCCTCCAGCTCCCAACTTCCCCTGGCAGCTGGTGCTCGCTGATTTCCCTTGCTGCCCAGGGAGCCGCGCAGCAGGGGAGCTGGGCAGCTGGCTCGCAGGAACAAACGAAATATCATATTGTGCTTCTCTCCAGCACAATCCTTTAGATTTCCTTCTCTTGAGGAAAAAAGAAAAAGAGAGAGAGAACTAGAGCATTGATCTCCTTCAGGAAATCTTTTCTTCTCTGTTCATTTTTGAGACTCCCTCCCCAAAAAACCTTTTAAATTCACTTTCCCGGTCTGGTCTATTGAGAATATAGCAGTGCGATTACTTTGAAATGAGCTGGCACTGATAACTGATGCATGCTTCCTTCTTAAGCACTTATTTCTGAAAGATTTCAGTCTTCAAGTTGGGTATCATCCCTGTTCTTCAATCTTGGTCTGAAAATGTGGAGAATCATGTAATGCCCAATACTACCATCTCTGAACTGTACTGCATTAACCTTCCCCTGCTCCACTGCTCTATCAGACTGCTCTGTGTGCTCTTTCATTCCATATTCAGCGTTTGATAAAACTTGTACGTGCAGAATTCCCTCAAGAGGAAACGCTAACCTGGAAAGTTCTCATTTTATAAAGGACCAAAGATGAACTTAGGACTTCTTGAAGTGGAATGGATGGATTCTCATGCATGATATTACTGGCTGGTGAATTAAGACCACAAAAGTAGCAATTTTATGAGAGAAGCTGCTTAATAGGGCCCTACAAATGTGAACTCAAGAAGTCACTGAGATTATTTTGCCTAAGGCAGACCATTTTATGTGAGTAGGCACAAGCCATTTGTCTCCAAAGCTGCTAAGCTAGGACATTTTAACAGCACTAAATGCAATTTTAAGGGTGCAGGTGAACAATGAGAAGGTAGAATATCACTGACTTATCCAAAAATGTGTTATTAGAGAATATATTGTTCTGAAATCCATCTTCTGGCAGTCATCGTGTAAACCAGAAGCTACAAATTCTTCAACTCATTTTGTCTGTCCATGAGAGTACTTGACACAAAAGGGAGTGAATTGCACATACAAAGCTTTAAAGAAGAGCCCTTTAAAATAAAACTTTTACATTCAACAAGGAGCAACACAGCTCTGCATCTTTTTTATGAAGGAAAAGGTTCTGTGTTGAGCTTCTTAGCAGATTATTAAATGATACAACCAGGTAACCAAGGAGATGGTTTTGAAAATAAAGATTTTTTGGGGAAATTCTGCAAGGGACACAAGGGATTATCAGCTCTATAACTTCAGCATTCAGAGGACTCGTTAGTACAGCACAGGCTGCCTTGCAATTTATAGCCCGAAAATATGATCATACACAGATAGACATTTTAATGAGGTTAATGGGATTATTATTTTTTTAATAACTATGATAATATGATAACAGTTAAAGCATTTTCAAAGGAGACTATTCAGGTTGGTTGTCAGGACCATAATCTCACCTGTGCTTTGAGAAAAAAAAAATCATTTATAATGAAAAACTGTCCCATTAATATATGAGAGAAACCTCAATGTTAAAAGAAAATTAGACAGTTAATAGATTTAGTGATCATTTTGTCAGGATGTAGCCGACATAACACAGTGCTATGAGGGAGTACATTGCTGTAAAGGGAGTTTATGTAAGCTCAGTTAAAAAAAATGTTCACGCATGTTTCTAGAGTTTTCTTTTCAAACTCTATTTTTCATCCTAACTCTCCGAAACTCTCTTCATCTTCCCCAGGTAATAAACACCCACAGTCTAGATGTGATGAATTAGGAACCCTTACTGCCTTCAGCCGTCATACTCTTAGGAGAGATTAATAATTAGGTCATTTGGAGCTTTCACAGATTGTCTCTCTATGGGAAAATTTCTTTCATCACAAATATATATGAATTTTTCTATTTTAAAAGTCACAGAAGTTGTCGCCACAATGAACACCTGAATTGGAACAATGGGTAAATTTTTGTCTAGATCAGAAACTTGACTTTCGATAAGGCATGTTAAAAACACATCAATTGTTATGCATGCTGGGCGCTATATCTGCTTCATCTTGCTAGTTTATCTTTGCTCTGACTCCTGCATAACTCAGAGCTGTCTGTCCATTAAATTGCATATGCTGTGCAGAGAGTTCATAAAGGGACAATCCAACCAAAGATGCTCAGAAACACTCAATGGAAGTAGCAATATGCATAGAAAAAAATGAAGTTTGAGAAAGTTAGGTGATTTAAATAGACTGAAGATGCTAAAGGAAATGTTAAAACAGAAATGATTAAAACAATGTTTCTGCAGACTGTGTTCACATGTGAATTCTGAACCATTAGGAGCCTTATCATCTGCCTCACTCTATGGAGAGGGAAACAAAAGATGGACACTAGATCCCTAAAACCCGAGACTAGAGCCAGGCTAATTTTTGGCCATTATAAATACATTATACCACCAAGATTATACCACCAAGAGTCATTAAATCAAAAGAGGAGATGATCCATTTCTTCTGTTCTGAGATGGTTGCTCCAATATGTCCAAAATCATTATGGAGCAGAAACCTCTTGCAATGCACAAGCATCACTCACAGGAGCTCTTTTGAATTAGAAGAGTGTAGACAAACAGCACATGAGCCATGATATTTGGAGAACAGCCTGCTTAGTGTTCGTATTCTTCATATTTCATTTTTACCCCATATTTACTCTTTAGCTTGTTTAGTAATAAATCACCATAAACCCTCGAGAAGAAAAGCAAAAAAGCAAGTATTTTTCAAGTTATAACTACTGGCTGTTTTATTTTCTTGTTTTTTTATATAAATTGATTATCAGGTAGAAAACCTGCAATGAGGAAAAGTTCAGTGGATGAATCATGCAAACCATTTAAATCACTCAGAACTTTTGACAAGTAAAACCTTGAACATCTACAGTTCAGGGGCAGAAAAAAATGAGTGTAGAATTAGTGAGAGATCTTTGAAATTCTTGATTCATAAGCTTGCCTCAGAGAGCCAGTAAAATTTGTGTAAAATGCCTGATGCATTTTGGTTGCAAGCAAGGAGATTGTCATTTAGCAGTGACAAAGGAGGGGAAAGACCCCCCGTCTGGTCTGTGAGATTCACTGTTTTTAGCTTCTCTGTTTTTTATGGGAGACAGAAGCTCATTTTACAGTTTGCAGTTATGGTCGCTGGAATAATCACTGAGTCTGCGGGAGAAGATAATGTAAAATATTTCTCCAACCTCAAAGCAAATTATTTTATTTATTAGCATAATTGTGCCCTGTTGTGATGATCTCTGTTTGTTCATGACTTTGCTTCTATATTTGGGAAGATTTCTGGGCTGATAAACCATATTTATTGGCTTTTGTGTTTTTTTTATTACAAACTTTGCTTTTCTGTATATTTTTGTCTTCACAAATGACTTGTGCTCAGAAATCTCCACTGAAAAACAAACAATTGAAGGTCTTGATCGAGGAGCTGAAGACAGTTTTTCTTAGGCAATGCCCAATTTGGCTTGAAATACCTAAATTATTGTTAGTTTATGATTCCAGCGTTCACCAAAAGACATATTTAAATTATTTTTAAAAAGTTTAGCGTTTGCCTAAGGGAAGCGGTTATGAGAAATTGTCTTAATAACTCTGAGTTCCTTCTCAGGATTGCATTACTGTCAAGAGCCAGGCATCAGATACCCGTTGTGTGCAAGAAGACACAAACATAATTTTTTTCCTAAACAAAAATAAAGCAACAGTAATTGTTTCATCTGGTTGTAATTCTCTACTGAGTGACACAAACGGTGCTGTCACTTCTTTTGGGAAGTCATAATGGCATTGTATATCATATGAAATTAAAATGCTGACTATAACATCAAGAGTGGTGTATTTAGAAACTAAATAATTAAAACAGCCTCGATTATGTCTCCAAATAAAAAGGTGCTTCTGCTTCTGTAGTTCAGGTCTAAGTTCACTGGACAATTTTTCATATATGGGAATTGTCATTTAAAAAATGAATGCATAATTTAGACTGGGAACCCCAAATTGTCTTGGCACAAATGGAGGTAGATCCAGGATCAAGTGCCTGCACATTGAAATAACTGTGTTAAGATATGTGCAAATCTAAGTGTATTTTCTCCTTAAGTTAGGAGGATAATTTTCAGTGGTTATATAGAAATTGGAACAGGACCAGGGTCCAGAGCAAAGTGTTTAAAACAGTTCCCAATTCTACACTTACTCTCTTGTGCTCATGAAAACGGAGGTTCAACCATCTATTACTCTTCAAAGAAACAAGGCTGGCAGCCCCGGGAGCTTTCTGAAATCGGTGCAAGTTTTCCCCTGACTTCAAAAGGCTCAATCCCAAAACAACTAAGCACCAATTTATTTACTTACTGTTCTTTATGTGTGTTTTGCAGCAGGGACCTGTTCCGTGATTCTTGTGATTTCCAATGGGGAGAATGGGGGGAGCAGATGAACTGGTGGAAAGGAAGCCCCATCGTGGCCCCAGATACATGAAAATTAGAAGGGAGTCCACGGTGCTGTTCCCTCCTTGTCACAGTTGTCCTCAGCTCCATCTGTCTCAGTTTATTGAACAGGACATTGCAGTGTTTGGGGTTTCTTTTCCTTAAGTAAAGCACTCAGCCAACTGATTGTTTCTTTATTACTTGTGCAATTGTTTATGTATTACCAAAAGCATAAACTAAAGGTAAAACGAGAAGAAAATCACAGAGTTAGTAGATAAATTACTGGGAAAGTCATGAATAATTCAAACAGTGGGACTCCAATTTTTCTCAAAAATTCTTTTTTGTTTTCTCATACCAGAGGAAAAGTGAGTTTCATATGAACAAAGCGTATGGATGGTTATAAGGGTAGAGTGCAATTTTAAGTGCAAGAAATGGGAAATGTTGTGTAACACAGGTGGGAAAAAAGCACTGTCTTCAAATAAAGCAATGAATAAAAGTGAATGCTGAACTAATGAGAAAAATAAGGTAATCACTGCATCGCAAATGCTCATCTTGGCCTAATGTGGTCTCTGTGGTAAGTACTGCAGAGCATTCGCAGCCAAACTGCAATAAGTCCGTGCTCAAAAACTGATTAATCACTGAGCAGTTCTTTCTTGATCAGGAAGCTTCACTTGGGGGTTGGAATATTGTGCTACCTGTTGAATATCAGGAGCAAAGAGAGAGTCCTAGCCTCAGAAAATTTTACAGGTAAAATGTTTCACTGCTAAATAATCAAGCAAACAGAAAGCAGAGTGAAAAGAGCAACTTTTCTCCCAGCTCCCTATGTGTGCCTGTCAGCTCGCCCTTTTACTAATATCCAGTTTCCACTGCTCAGAGCCTCACTCCATCCAACGCTGATTACACAGTGAATGTTCCCCAAATGCTAAGGTACTAAGAACAAAAATAGGCTTCATCTGAAACTAATTGCATTTCAGAAAAAAATGTTTTCAACATTTTTTATTTAATTGAGAGCAGATTAAACTAGGTGTTATAAAGGAACGAAATGCTCTTTGTAGGCTACAAGAAACCTTGATTTTTTAAAAAATTTCTCTCTCTCCTTGGACAACTAATGAATTAAAAAATACCGTGTTATTATTCAAATCTGCTTGAGAAAGATGTTAAGATTAGAGATGACGGCTGAGATAGAAATGTCTGTCTTTTTTAGCTACCCAAATTTAATTAAAATCTACCTGACCTGTTATCTGCCATGCAAAGTGTCCTATGAAAACAAGACTCTTAACTGTAGCATGGAAAAAATTGGCTTGTCTTGCTTAAGCTCCTCAGAGTTAATTAAAATGCAACTTACTCTTTGAAGAGTGCCACAACAGAGATGGTTACTTTTCCCTTCCTGTCACACATTTTTCTGAACATTTGTGATAAGATTTTACGTAACTAAACAAGAAAGCTTAGATTGCTATCAAAGGAGAAAAGCAATTGCTTGACTTAAGGAAAGAACATGACATCTCTCAAGGCGGTCGAAGGAGGAAGAGTGAGAAAATTCTGACTCCTTGTGCCAGGAGCTGATGGAGACATAACCAGGTTGGCTCTGGTGCTGGTCATAATGTGGCTGGAATAACCTTGGTGTCAGATGAGTCCTCGGACATTTATTTTTCTCGGTCATTTTCGCTAGCCTCTGCCCTTGCTGAGCTGCCAGAACCGCGCTCTGGTACCTGATTTCGCCCACTGTCAAGATTAAGGAGATTAAGGTTTAAAGCTGGTTTAAGGTTTAAGCTTAATTAAGGTCAAACCACATGAGCAGCAATGGCTTAAGTGTATGCTATTCTGGAAGTCTGTTTATTCCTAGTCCATTCTTAGACTCCTAAGCAATACAGTAATGCATAAAACTCATGGAGAAAGGAGGTGATCACAGCAGAAAAATGTAGCAGTTGAAATTAAAAATTAGATGCTGTATTAAAGATGTTGTAAACCAAAACTATAAGACCTTCTCTCTTGCTGGAGTGATTTCTAAATCACAGCTTCCAAAAGGAGAAAACTCAGCACTTGCCCTCTGTGTAGCCTCCAAAATCATCCCATGATAAATGATAAATCCCGTGATAATTCTCCATCCTTACAAAGCGGCTTGCAAGGCTGCTTGAAGCCTTATAAGAACAGGAGGCACCGACCCCATCCCACATCTCCTTCATCTGGGGGTTGCCCATGCCCATGAAGGCATCCGTAGGGATCCTTTCTCAGCACAGGATGGCACAAGGCAGTGCGTGTATTAGGAGATGGGGAAGTGGCTCAGAAATTGCTAAAAAAAGATTGTTTACTCTGGAAGCATCTCCGCATGTCCATCTAAATCAGCCCCTGCTCTGGGTAGGGGAATGATATTTAAACTATTCCTGACAGGTGTCCGATCAACCTGATTGAAAAGACCTCCATGACAAAAATTCAGCAGCTCCCTGACAACCCTGGTTTTGTGCCTCATCATCACTATTGCTAAAAAGGGTCCTCCAAGAAACCTCTCTCTGTGCCTTTGTGCTGCAATGAAATCCTAATCAATTTTCCTGAATTTTAACAAACTATTTTTCCATTGTATTTTAGTAATGTGATGGACTGAAAGAAAAAGAGTATGCCAGCAATCTGCATAAATTTCATTCATAAAAAATACAAATGATGATGAAAAGGGACTGAGCTAAAGATAATTAATCCCTTCTCAGTGGCTACTTTTACTGGTCATGACAATTAATCTTATCTAAGAACTACCAGATTTAAGTCCTGCCTAATTTAATTAAACTTAAAACATCCAAGGTGAAGTTCCGAAGTCCAGTGAAATCAAGCAGATGATGCTTTTCATAATGACTCTGCCTAGGGGCACAGAGGTTCATCTCTATAGTTACCCAACTGACGTGTCATTTCTCATATTTGGCTTTATAATTTGTTTTCTTCTTGTTGTTTAATCAATTTGCATTTAAACAGACCATTTTTTATTCATAACAAGAAAAAAAAGGAAAGAAAACTACTATGAGATGAGAAGCACCCTAAAAACCTATAATGAGATGTGATTTATCTCCTGGTATGAACAGGAGATTTAAATCTATTTAAATAGAGAAGTGTTTAGGAATCTTAGTTCCTGAAGGACAAACCTTGTCCATAGTTACACAAAGAAGGACAGAGTAAAGCCAGAATATCACCCTGCACAGGCTGACTGTCAGTGTGGGTAAGACACCTTCCATCCTCTCTGTCATGTAAGACCTATGGGTTCCAGTTAAGCTATAACACCTTCAGCTTCGTCTTGCAGCATCTTCATCTTCATACAACTTCAGCTGTAGCATCTTCGTGCTTCAGCTTTCTGTGTCCTATCTATCTATTTTTTTTTATTTTTATTCATGATGTTATTCTATGGTTAGAATTGGCCAACGCGTCTAAATGACCTCAGTCTCACAACCGCACTCCAACAGCTCCACAACTGTCAGGCAAAAATAAAACAGTCTGTTCTCTTGCACTAAACATTGGTTCTACTATTCAACTATTCCTTTATACACCCTTAGCCCCTACTTAATTATCCTCCAACCTTGATCCTTGCTCTGTTGTCAGCAGGAGTTCATTGAAATGGAAGCTGGGCCTCTGGTTATGTACAGAGGTGGATTTATCTTCAGTTTTGATATGAATTTTCACCAAAAGGTCAGATTGTTCCAGATCCTGTAGCACACCCATTTTACTGAATATAAATATAATCTATACTGTTCTGTGAATCTTTATTACTGATGTTAAAAAATAGGTTTTAAATGATGATGGATTACTAAGAAGAGCATAAAAGCCCCTTGAAAATGTATTTTTGATCCTCACTTTCAACCTGCATTCAAATATTAAAAATACTCATGAAAAACAAAAAGATATCTTTGTATATATTAAAATCATTGCTGTTTTATGCTAAAAATTGGTAAAGTTTGGAAAGAAAAGGCAGAACCCCACTTAACTTCTCAAATTATGTTTTTGTTGTTGTTGCTGTTTTGTTTTGTATTCTTTTGTTTCCATCCAAGTTCAAATAGAAATGAGAAAGGATACTATGAAAAAATGTAGGTGGAAGAAAAGTGATACACAATTCAACTGGCACCATTGAAAGAGAAGCATCTGGAGAAAGGCTTGTTGGCATTTTGTGACGCAGCAGTTGACTGTCTCCAAGGGGAGCAGCACACAAGGAAACCTGGCAAATCGCCTTTCCTGTTTGAAACTCTTACCCTCTCAATTCGTTGATGAACACTATGGGAGTCTTCAGGTGAAACTGAAGTTGAGTTGCTTGGCCAGGAAACAACTTTTTCTGCCATGGAAAGAAAAAAAAAATGTGGAGGGAAAGGACCAGAACTGTTCTAAATTGCAACACCTGCTGCTGCTACAGGAGACATGAGGAAGGTGACTACTTTTCCTGGCAATAGCTGTTGCAGTCTCTCCATAAACCAACAGTTATTACTCTGTAAGCCAAGGAAATCTGTTGTCTTAAGCAAACACCTATTTTTCAAGATGTCAGGCAAGATACAGTGGTCACCCACAGCCTTTAGATGCAAAGCCCATCTGTAGACCACTGTCAGGAATGGAATATAGTTCTTCAAGGAACTGAGTTCTCTATATAGTGCATTTATAGGCTACCTGGTACTGGACTCGCTCAGCATCTCACAATCAGGTTTGTATCCATCCCCTAGCTATTCCACAGTGAAAGGAAAATTCCTGGTTTCTTGATGGAGAACTATAAACTTAAAGAGTGAAATCGATGAATATTTAAAGGTTTGTGTATCACTAAAAACCGTAGGCTTTAAAAACCTCAGTGGAGTGTGTTTGCATACAGGGTTTTGACTTGAGATTCAGACATTTAGTTATCTATACGTGTAGATATGCATTTGTTGGCCTAGATATTAAGGTTCCTGTTACAGCCAATAGAGATCTATTCAACCATCAGCAGAGCCTTGTAGGTGACTCATCTCCCCCTAAAATAGAAACCAGTATTTAGTTGCCTATATTAGTCTCCAAACTTCATTTATTAAATTGCTTAAACACTTTATTCGCTTGCCCAGAAATAGGCAATGAATACACTTCTAGCTGCTCAAGCATATCCCACTCGACAGCCAGCTGTCCCTCAGTGAAAGGTAGGGACTCCTGTAGCCCTGTGTCCAATGTGCTGACTCCCAAGGATACCCCAGAAGCCATAAACTTTCTCAGATGACTCTGGGAACCTATGGAAAGCCAAATGACTAAAATCTTAGATTTCCCTGAGCACTCTAGGAAATATCAACACCTAGATCTGTTCCGTTGTATTTTATTGTTATGTCTTAATATATCCTGTCTGCTTTTCAACATCTGTGCCAAAAATGCATGTCTCCCATACCTTTCTGCCAGCACCATGCTGCTGTCCTAGATACCTAAGGCAGCCCAAATATCACTAGATGTCTTATGTTTAAGCAAGCGAGGGGATACCCTCTGCAAAAGGAACCATGCTAACCTGCAGCCTAACCATACTCATGAGTTCCATAGCAGAAGAAATTCAAAGCCAAATATCCAGCATTGCTGCTTTCATTATTTCTCCTTAAAAAAAAAAAAAAAAACAAAAACACAGATTTTTCAGCAAAGGATGGTTAAATCTAATGAGTTCCCTCCTGAAAGTCTTTGAAATATATAAGTGGCTTTACTTTTAGACCAGGACTTCAAAACTAGCTCTTGAATCTCTGTCAGTTAGTTTAAGAAGTAAAAATGTTTCCTTATTTTGACTCCTCCCCAGCCCCTCAGTTGTTTCCTCTTCCCTGATTGACAGTGATCCTGATTACACTTCCACATGAGGATAAGTAGCGGCCATGGCACCTCTGTGCAGCCCATTAGAATTTTTCGGGTGTAGGAACGTGAAATTTTGGAAATGGAAAAGTACAGAATATGAGAATGAATTCCTCTGCCATCTGCCCTGAAAGCCCATCCAGACAGCAATAACTGTTCATTTCATCTAGAGCTGAATAGTAAGCATCGATCTTCTTGGTAATTTTTCTTTGTTGGGAGACATCTTCCTCTTTCTTTCTTTCTGTATATTCTAAACCTTCTTCTATCCCAGACAAATCCAATAGGAGTAAAACAATTTCTCTTTCATTGCAAATGCTGATGCTTTTGGCAATGTCAATAAGAAGGTCAATGAAGTTAATAAATTACCAGAGATCAGTATAAGAAAAGAATCAAGTCGTGGTAAACTTACCAAAAAAAAGTTTCTCCTCCCTAAGTTTTCTCTTTTTCTATCCTTTCCTACTGCATAGAAACTAAACAACATAGAAGAAGAAAAGAAAAGAAAAGAAAAGAAAAGAAAAGAAAAGAAAAGAAAAGAAAAGAAAAGAAAAGAAAAGAAAAGA
>JAWLRI010000332.1:1071959-1089814 GCA_034781795.1 Crypturellus tataupa
AAGAAAAGAAAAGAAAAGAAAAGAAAAGAAAAGAAAAGAAAAGAAAAGAAAAGAAAAGAAAAGAAAAGAAATGAAGAAAGGAAGAGAGAGAGAGAAAAAGAAAGAGGGAAAGAAGGAAAGAAAAGCTAGACTTATTTTTGATACCAACAGAGACAAACTTATATACCTTTTCCAAAATGGATATTATATAAGCATGTAGACAATATACATATATCTAATCTACATTATAAGGACAAATGTCAAGTTATCTATAATATACAGGGTGGCAAATGTTTAATACCATGTTAAGCACATGATGACTGTCTTATTCTAAGGGTATCGGTGTGATTTAATTGCCATAACAATAAATTGATGTCTTCTTTGTCAAAGTGCTATGTACATTTCCTTACTGCAAATTCTCATTCCTGATTTCCTCTTGGGTGTACTTAAAAAGAAGGTGCTTTCAATAATCTATGAAAGTAAAAATTAAGGACAGAATGGGAAAAAAAATCTGGTCGTAAAGCATAGAAGTCAAAAACCCAGAAAATAGATCTCAGTAATTAACAAAAAGCACAAGAAGCTTGCAGAATATTAATAGAGGAGTTAGAAGATCGTAAGTCAGATAGTCAGAAAGCCATGAAGTCAACAAGATGATCCATCTGAGCAAAAGAAGGAGGATCTGGTAGGAGGTGGTACCAAACCACCATGGGGTCCCATGGTAGGGCACACAGGAAGGAAAGGCAGGGGTTGTGCTGCCTTCCTAGCTTTGCTCCTGCCATCAGAAAAATCCTTTTCTCTCCCTCTTCCTCACTTCCCCACCTTTGTCAGTCTTTTAAAGTACTAAACTCTTAAGGACTGTCCCACTTTGGTCTGGAGCCTTGCAGCTTATCAGGAGGTGCGACACTGAAGCACCAAAATGCTGAGCCAGTTTTCCATAGAGTGCATTGACAGATACTAGACAGGGCAAGAGGAACATTAGAAAAATCAGACTTCAGGGGATACAGTATCTCCCTCTTCCCTCTCCTTTCCTGGGAACCCTTGGGCATGTCAGGGGAATTGGATTGTTGAAGTGAGTCATTTCTGCAAATGGACTGGCGAGGTGGTGGGAGCTTCTCAGCTTTAGTAACATCCTTTCATACGGGCAAAAAAAGTTGAAAAACACATTCCACCTTGCCAGTTCATTCTCCTTCCCTTGCTTTTATCCAGCCAGGCAGCCCTGCATCCTTATAAACAAGTTTGCTTTATGCAAGAATATGTGCTAGGTTAACATCAGTGGAAACAGAGAAGAATTTGCCTTTTAATTTGTAGGTGCACTTGCCTTTTTGTGATGTGGACATTTAAATCTAAATATCTAAAGATTTGCAAAGTTGCAGGCAAATTTTAACATGAGTCGAAGAAGTGCAGCTGCAAATCCTGTACTGTCACCTGAAATATGCATCATGGTCAACTAATATGAAAAATCTGCTCACTTCATGGATCCTCCTGTTTTCACAATTATTTTCATTTCTAGTATTTATTTATTTTTCATTTCATTTTAGTATTGCTAAAGAATACCATCTGCAAGAGCTTATGTTTGTGGGAAATTGCTCTGCTATCTTTTATTTTTCAGCTTGTATAGCCAGCTGAATCAGATACTATCAATTGATTAATCAACTTGTTCACTTTCTCTCCTCCATGACTGTGAGCATGAGAATGAATATTTATGAGAGCGCGTAATTAGACACTTGACTGTGTAAATCATCTGGTGATGTTGTCAGCAAGGTTTTAATTTGCAGATAGGCTTCAAGTTTTTACCTATCTTCGTGAAAGAAATGATGAATTTCTACAATAAGGAACTGGAAGGAAATGTAGTTCTGTTATCGCACATGATTTACAAAATTGTGTTTGTGGTGATGTTTGCTACATACTTCACCAAAGATCTTACAAAAATGGGCTGATGAGCTCAGAAAAGAGTAAAATCAGGGAAAGCATTTCAGCATCAATATGTAGTCTGAGCGCTTTAGAGCAAAAGGCTTCAAATTTATAGTTATCTCACTGAAATTAACTTTTTTCTTTTTTTAATATAAATCTTTTTTATTTGATGATAGGGATATATTTTATTCTGGCTATTCTTTCACAGATTCACTGCTGGTATTCAATTG
Source organism: Crypturellus tataupa (assembly GCA_034781795.1). Taxonomy (NCBI): domain Eukaryota; kingdom Metazoa; phylum Chordata; class Aves; order Tinamiformes; family Tinamidae; genus Crypturellus; species Crypturellus tataupa. Next base: position 1,074,080 of record JAWLRI010000332.1, read on the forward strand.
GTTTTGTAGAGCTAGAAAATATGAAATACGCCTTAGCAGGTCTTATTTCTAGACCCTAGTTCTCTATAAAATCTCACAGATATCTTAATAAAATGTGAAATTGTGTTCAGCTAACCTCTAAGATACATTTGTCTTAACATGAAAACCATCCTGACCTCCAGAACAAGCGCGGTGCTGTCAAAAATCAGATCTAGTGGGATTTAATGCATTAAGACTGAAGACAAGAGGTAGCTGCAGAAAGAGAGATGAGGATTAAGGAGGGAATGGTAAGACACAGCCATGAGGCAAACGAGGAGCTATGGCATGGAACCATCTGCTGCTGTTATGCCAAGAGCTGCCAAATTGTCATCCTGGCTGCTCTCTATCCCTGTCACAGAAACAGGGGTTTGGTAGCAGTGGATGGATCCATAAGCATGTGTCCAAAGTGCCATATTGCGGCGTTTCACTGCTGGTGGGAGCCCTTGCATGAGGAAGATATTCAGGGCTGCGTGGTGGAGGATTAGAGAAGTATGTTGTGTCCTCGTCCTGATCAAGAAGAGAGCCCTGATCTCTGACTCAACCCCTCTGCCTGTCCACACTCATTTTGTTCCACTTAGCTCTCCCCTGTATCTCCTCCCATGCATTACGTAGTTTCCAAAAGAGCATTTGGACCCTCTTGGTCATCTCCTTTCTGGGTACTCGCTTTCAGTCACTCAGCTTTCTCTGCAAGAAGCACTTCCTTCAGGTCAATAGGTGCTACATCACTTCTAACTAGCAACTCCTATTTCACACAAATCACTCCAAGCCATCCTGACCATCTTTGCCACTATCTGGAAGACTGGAAAACTTCATCTGACATGGGAAATGTAATCCTTGTACTTCATTCTAATCCTCTTCTTTTGCTTTTTTCCCCTCTCTTTCTCATATTCTCATTCTTATTTCTGATTTCATTCTTATATGGCTTCTTGTGGCTGTGGCCTGAATCTTGCAATTCTTGATGAGAGCACTGAACTGTAGAAATCACTTAGATATTACACAGATTTTTAATTAAAACTTCATATGCATTTTAACTTGGCTTTTTGCAAACAGTGATGAGACAAATTACGCAGCTGTGATCAGTGGCATAGCGCTCATTGAGGTTCTTGATGCCATAACATTTGTTTAATTGAGTGATTTCCTTTTATGTTCAAGAGCAATTTCAGGGCCATTTGTCATTGCTATAAATTTAGAATTGCTTGATCTACAACTCATTTGATCTAATTAAGAAAAAGTTTTCATAGCTCTCAGCTCTGAAATTTTAAGTAGAATGAAAGCACTTCCAAATAAATAACCAATAAATAATATAAATAAAAACATTTGATAAAATGCAACAAACTTTCAAGAATGTTCAAGTTCTTCAACTTTACTTCTGGTTTTATAAATTGTTAAAATTTTATAAATTGTGGAAACTATCAAACAAAACTAATACATCTTTTTTTTGGGAAACTTAAAATTCTTAGACTGACCTTACGTTTTTGGATAAAGCATTTTGTTTGTACTTTTAGAAGATTATTCAACTCTTTCAGTGAAAATAGGGAATTCACTCTAGGCACTTCTTTTGGAAAACATTAAGTTCTTCACACCCACAGCTCTCATTAGTGTTTTGGAAGGATAAATTGACCTAATGTGTTCATATGTCTAGTAAGTAGTAAGGAATTGGATATAGACCAAGTTAATCTAATGGCGAAGCAGAAGTCATCATGCAAGAAGGTCATGCAAAGCCATTTCTCCTGGATGGTGCAGGCTTGGTTTGGAACCAGACCTGAAAAGAAGCAGAAATTAGAGGAAATAATGTAGTATCATCACTGTCTGTTCAGCTAAAGCTGAATCTTGTGGTTAATATTTCTGTGTCAATTTTAGTTTACTCAGAAGAGTTCCACATACACACTGATGGATTTATAAGCCATAAAGCTAAAATATTGGCTTCTCTAAAAGACCCTACTATGCAGTAGGACCTCAGTGAGCAAGTAAAGCCCTTTGCAGTTTGGAAGACCCAGGTTTATACAGACAATTGTGAGATTTTGCAATAATCTTGGATCTTCTCTCTAGATAGGTCCAATGCTAGTAAATATGTTCAGAACCAAAGTTGTTCAAGATGTTTCTTTCTCAATATTTTTGCCCAATAAAAATTATTTTCTTAAAAATTGAATTTTTGGAAATGTCCTTGAAATGTCCTTTGCAATGTCCTTGAGCTTCAGAGCAGTATTGTTCAAAGCAAAAATGAGTGGATTTTGATTATAAGTCAGTTCAGGTAGCAATGAGAAAAAAAGTCCTCACAACACAATTAAATTCTTCAGTTTTTCTCCATTCTGCAGAAATTCTCCATTTCTAAGGGTGAGGAGAGAAAAAAAAATAATTTATTTGGGGATTGAATAATGTCAGTTTATGAAAAGATGTTACTTCTTGCATTAATAAGCTATCAGGTTTGGTAATTAGATTGTCTCTCCTCACTCTGCATTTCTGCTTTTATGAAAGATTGACATAAACTAAAATCTTTTGCAAATGAGAAGTTTTCAAATGAGAAAAAAAGAAGAAAAGTGAGGGGAAAACCAAACACGAGCGAAATCCTTTCACAGGCAGATCTGTGGCAGACATGGTTGGATTCTTGTCCTTTTCATAACAGGGAGGGCAAAGCATTGCATAATAATACATGATGCAGATGAGTCTGTACTTTGGTGCATGAGGTCAATACTGCTTCATTTTTTTCTGCCAGAAAATTTTAATGGAAAATGAGTGATATCATCCCAAACCAAGAAGCTATTGTTTAGAAACGAGAACAGGAAGGTGGAGTGGGGAAATTGGAGTCAATTACCTTTCTATTTTTCAAGAGGGATCCGGAATTTTTGAGAACAGAGAAAAAATATTACTTCCACTCAAACTCAGTGTTATGTTAAAAAGGATTTTTATATTAAAAAAAAATTACTCTGGGTAACTAGTGTAATGGAGAAGTTTTATTGAACTTCTTATTCATGTTTAAGTGCTTTTTGAACCTTCTTGGACTATTTGCCTCAATATATCCAGCAGCAGTGAACTTCCCTCATGATGTCTTGTTTCCAAAAGCAGTCTGTTTCACTTGTCAGCTTTTTCTGAAAGGAAATGAGTAGCATATCCATCATATCCTTGCTCTTTGTTCTCATCTATAAGACTCTAATTAATCTTTCTACTACCTATCTTTTTGCTCGCACGTATCTCTTCCCTCTCCATTTCATTTTGCTCTTCTTGACTCTCCTGTCTTTTTCTCCCTTCTTCTTTTCCCAGGCTCTGATGTATGCCATCCATCATATTTCTTCCAAAATCCAGCAGACTGCCCCAGTAAATAACCTCCCTCTCCTTTTTAAAGCCATCTCTTGAAATATCCCCTCCTTTTCTGTTCCTTTCATCATTGATCCAGAAGCATGTTTTTTCCCTGAATTGATTCCTTTAATCTAAAGGAAGGCCCACATAATTTTTATGAGGGCAAAATACAGCTAAAGAGAACTTCAAGTAAGAGATAAAATCATAATTATTGAAATAAATTAAAAGTGACAAATTTTTGATTTATATATATGTAAATATGATATATCAATGTTAACATATACTTCTCATCTCTATATATACCTATATATACATTTAGTGCAGTACTTAGGGGAAAAAACTTTCGTATGGTATTTTTCTGTTTAATTGAAACTGAATATACAGCCCTTCAAATAAGTTCTCATCTAATTTTATTTGATGAAATTTTATCAATAAATCAATAATAATAGTTAGTCTAAGTCAAAGAAATTAGCCATCCTAGACATGCAATGGGCTCAGAAAATTCCTGAAAACAGTTCCACTTAAAGATAAAGCAGACACAGATAGGAATTTTTCAGTGTTAGTCTACACTGATAAAGGTCAAAATAGAATCAAAGTAGTCTGGCATTCGTGAAATTCTTAATGAGGAGCAGGACCAATATTTTATTTGTAAAAGGATCCCTTTAAACCACACACGTTCAGAATGGAGGCTCAAAGCCAAAAACTCGACTACTCCTTAACAAATGCTCCAAACTAAATGAGAGAGATGCATTTCCAAATGACCTTGCAGAAGGCTGATGAGATCTGACATGTGCCATATTTATGGAAATGCAAAAGCTTTACTGCTCTGACATCTCTGTCACCCAAGACAGATCAAACAAAGATGACAATTGGCCTCCAGCTCCTAAATTGAACATTTAATAACCATTAGAAGGAACTAAGCAAGCAGGATTCGCGCTGACGAAGTCACAAGTCCCATCCATTTGTTATGAACTTAACTAATCTGGACAGAAAGCCAAAAGGCTCCTAAATTCTTTTCCTTCCAGAGCTGAAATGGGTGATGCACTGTTTCATTTTGATAAATTCACTGATAAATGTGACCAGCCATAATTAGATGAAAAATTGCTAAACATAACTCTGGCTATTGCAGTCCTACCATAACAATTTATTACTATCGCAGTGTCTTATTAGTTATTGGTATTGTATTTAGTAAAATAAAGAGATTTTTCAATGGATGTTTATGTTTGACTCTGTGAGAACAGAGTAGGGGATTAGTCATTGATGTTGGTGAGACCCATGGTTCAGATTTCAGGCTCAGGCAGTTGGTTTCTTTGGATATTAGCTACCAGCGTCCCAGTCTTTTAATAGCTTATTGTTCACTAAACGAGTTCTTGGTGTGCTCAAAAACACAAGCACAGGGCAATAAAGCACCTCTGGTTCTGTATTTCCTGTAAATACAAAAATATTCAGCAGTTCAGTGTGCAGGATGAAATATATGGCCAATGTCCTGCTGAGGGGTAGTATAAATTGTGGAGTTTGCTTAGTCATCTCAGCTAGAGAAGCTGATTCAGGTGTTTGCAATAGCTGGATATTCTGGTATCATAGACTTTGGCTCTGGTTAAGCCTGTAAAATTGTGCATCCATCCTAAGGAATAAAAAAAAAAAAAAAAAAAAAAAAGAATGTTGGAGGGGAAGTCTTGAACAGTTTAAATCACGCAGTACTAAGTAACGGGGAACTAATTTTCCTGTCTTCTTGTCTCTTCTTGTCTGGTCTCCTGCATTGTGTCTCAAAGGAGACATTTTCACTGTTCAGGGATGAACTGGACACACATTAACACTCACAGAGCAACCACATCCCTGTGTTTCCTCTGACCATTTCTGAGATATTCAGATGTGAAGGAGGTTTTACATGCCATATATTTAAAGTGATGACAATTGTGGAAAGGAGAGGGGAGTTGCGCTCTACCAGATGAAAGTAAGGTTTTATTTTTCCTTTAATTTTCTTGTTTTAAGATTGTGACTCTTTTTCTTTTAACATTGTTCATTAAATGGAGGAGAGGTGAAGGAGACAGAGAATGGCATGAAGAAGATGAAAGGGAATAATAAACTGAAGGAAGTGGTAAACATAGGTGTACTTTTCTTTGGAAATAAGAGTGAACTGAGGGTGTCTCATTGAGTTAGTCTGAGCTTAAGAAAGGAGAGAAAATGTCACATCTAGGCTCTGTGTCTCCTTTACAAGCCAATAGGAAGAAGCATTCAGGCACATTCTTGAAACAGAGTCAGAGTCTGAGCCTCACTCCTTGGGCAAGAGAAAAGCTGAGCTTTCCAGGCAATTTCTAGGATGTTTGGGAGGCATTGGCCACCACCTGTCTTTTGCCACCCAGACATCATTTGCATAGTTAAAGCAGAAGTTGGAGGTTCCTTCAGAGTCAATGAGATACAAAATCTGGCACTTCCAGAGATTATTCTTTTGATCTTAAAACTAGGTCTAGCAAAGATACTTTCAGTGATACACAGAATTTTACAAACTTAAACCAAAAGCATAAAGACCCCCTCCAACCAGCCATCTGCAACCAAGTCATCTTGAAGGTTGAAATTTGCTCAAAGGTTGAAGCTAGTACGAAGTTGAACTTAATGTGTTTGCTTCAGTAAGACTTGAGAGCTTTGGAATTCCTACCCTTAGTCTGGATCTTCTGAAAATTTGGCCTATGACTCTCCTTATTCTTAAAAACGTCTTTCATATTTAATGTATATAATGACAAGTTTTGTGGTTAGCTGAAAATTGTAAAGCTTTACTCTTATTTTGTGCCATGCCAAATAAGCCTTAGACAGTATTTCTCTAAATCTTTGATACTACTAACTAAATGTTCACCAGAAGTGAGGGGATACAGTGTGCGGGGAAGAATCACCATCTTAATGAGGTTTGTGTCATTAAACTGTCTCACTCAGTTTCACAGATTTTACTTTAAGAATAGCCACATAGAGCAGTCGATGTCTGTAGCTAATTTGGGCTTATTTAAAAGTAAAAGGCCAACCTGTCAAAAATATTGAAGTGGAAGGACAGTAATGAGTGTGCTCTTGAATCTTTCCAAAAACATAAGCTTAATCAGGAAATTTGAGGTAAATACATTGTCGATTTTTGCTTAAATAAGAAGTGCCTTGGCAATGTCTCCAGTGAAAGTGTGATTGATTCAGCATAAAGCATTATTTGTGCTCTGAAAGACTTTTCACTGTTCAGACAATTTAGGTTTGTACAATTTCCCCCAAAAGCCTGCATGCACGGAAAGCTTCTACAAGCCAAACTGAGCAGTATAACACTTCAGTATTCTCTGCTTTCTAATCAAATCCCTCAACTTTTGCCAACCTATGATACTAACTTGTGAGCAGGGTCTGGGAAATAAATTTAAACTAATCTAGAAATTTTCCTTTGACACTCACAGGCTTAGATAAAACCCAGGCAGGGGCCCATGATGATTAATTCAGTGTGGATGTTCCTTGCAGGATCTGCAGCTAGGAGCAGCAAGGGCTTAGGGAAGAGCACCGTAAACTGCTGATAACGTGGAAGTATCACATGTGCACAAAGCAATCCTTTATGTGGCAGAATGGAGAGTTGCTTTTCCTATTTTGCCACTTCTTTGCTATGGATTTTGTCAGATTCCCCCTCAAAAGGCATCCTACTCTCCATAGCCTTTCCTAGTTCTGGATTGGAGACCTTTTTGAAATAATGTCCTCAGAACCCAACAAAGCTACTTTAGAGATAGGTAAAAAGAAAATTTTTAGTTAGTAAAATCTTGTTTCCAACAATATCCAGCAGTGGGAAATTAGGGAAAGGGTCACAAAACAGGATGTGTGTAGAACAGTGCATGTCCTTATCCCTGGCACTGGAAGAGTTAGGACATCAAGAGCTGCAGGATGCACATGCATCATTGCATTAGATGGCTGAGCAGACCTTCTACAACTGTAGCTAATATTTTTTAAACCCTTTTACAATGGTTGCAACTAACCAAAGTCTGTTAGGTGGCATCCTCAAGTGCAAAGGAGATGAAGCTAATATACTGATACTCAACATTTGTGAGTCAGTATGATTCGCTGCAGTATCAAGAGGAAAGATATATTAAAGCAGGTCACTTAGATAAATGAAGGTGCTCGTGGCGAGCCAGGTTAGTCAAGCTAGCTTTTCTGCATCGTGATGTATGAACTAATCAGCCTGCAGCAGAGGTAAGAGCTAGCGTGCAACGTAGACCTAAGCCTCAACACGTACCTGCTATCTGGGCTGAGCACCTGCCTGGAAAATAACAGGCACTTTTAGGGAATGATACAATTGACCTGCTTTGGCATGGAATGAATCACATCATCTCCAAAGATTTTGTTCCTCTCAGCAAGTCTGTAGCCAGGTTGGAGTTCAGATGTCAATCACTGCGGCCAGATGTAACATCACCCAGTTCCCATCGAAGACGACAAAAGATGAAAAAAAAACAGTTCAAAGGTATCACAATATAAATCTGCCACACGAAGCAGAAGCAGGTAAAGCATAAGAAAATATATCTATGCCCAAGTGAGAGACTAGCAGCCTAATTGAAGCACTTTCATTGATTTAATACCTAGTTCAAATTTGTTTTCTGTATAGTATTCTATAGCACTTTGCTGGAAAAAAATGAATACTTTATACTGCTCTGGAAAATTTCTGTCTCCCCCCTTCATCCCCAAAACTTCCTGAATTAAGGCATTCTCCAGATTTTAGATTAGTTTTACTTTTGAGAAATATGGATTCATGAGGGTTTAACTCAGGTTTTAAGTATCAACAGTATCAATAAATTCCAATGAAATGCAAAGCTTTTAAATTACCTGTTTTTCTTTTCTTGAAAGTCATTTTTGAAGGAAATAAATAAACCATGTTAAAAAAGATTTTTACTTCCATTTAAAAACACTTTTAGTCTTTCAAAAATACTTTTATGGATAAAGAAATGACATGACTTTTCTCAAAGAATCAAGAACAGTTTTGTTTCAAATATATTCTTTGCTTTTCAATATCCTAAAACCAATCAGGAACTAAGAAAATGATACCATTTTCAAATGGATAGTGTGTGCTATATATTCTCTAATGGAAAAAAAAGGACAGTTTTGTTCAAAATAAGACACTTTGCTTGAAATACTTCATTTTAATTAAGCTATGATTTTCAATTAAAAAACAATGTTGAGACAGAAAGTTCTACTAGTTTTGGTAGTCACAGCTAATAAGCTCTCCTGTGTTTAGTCACAGCTAAAGCTTCTCCTTTAGCTTTAGTCATATTTTAAAGATACCAAATGGTGTAAATTCCTCAGGATGAAACCAAGATATTATTTTTAGTATTCAAAAAAATAAAGATGATATTGAAGCTCAAAGTAAGAAAAACACACACGGCTTCTCCATCAAATATGGATAGTCCCCAAAGACATTTTCCTGTATTTTTCTCAAATGAAAAGGAGGAGCCTCAGGGGGTACAGATTGTAAAGACCAATAGATGACATCCATATATATATACATGAATATAAAAAAAGTGTACAAATTAGCAGGGGATGTGAGGATAAGCCAAATCATCAAATCTGCACGTGGGGGTCCGTAGGGTTGCCAGGAGTCAGTTCATTATCCCAAATGACCTACGATGCTGCAAAATCAGATTGGTGTCAAGTCTGGGAAATAGTTGCCCAAGATTTATGTAGAATGAAGTTATCTGGAGTCTTCTTCTCCGTCAGAGAGTCATATCATCAAGTGGGGGATTTCACCAAGCTGGTCTCTATATTTCTTTCCCAACCTGTTTGACTTCTTAGACAGAGTCGACCCCTGAGCTGAGCTGTTTCTTCTCTCATAACAAGAAGGCAGAGTGGAGTAATATAACCTTCTCTCCCCTCCATCTCATTAAAGATTTTCTTGATTTCCCAGGGTGATTTTAAACTTTAAAATAATCAGATTAAATAAAGCACATTTTAATGGCTCTTTTTCTCCTGTTTTTTCATTTGTTTTCATTAGCTCCAGACAATATATACATTGGTAAACTGTAAAATACTGCTCAAATGCCTGACTAGCAAGATTTATACTGCTATCTTGCTGAGCAGAAGTATGATGCACTCTTTCTGTTTTATTAACAATAAAATAAAAACTTTGCCCCTGAGTGGCAGGACTATCTCAGAAGACTGGAGCAAGCCCGGCAAAACTAGGAATGCTGTCACTCCAGTGTAACACATATTATTAAACTCAATTCAATGTCATTAAAGCCAAAAGGTATGAAAACTGATGTCAAAAAGAGTTAGATGGGGATCTGAGTTCACTAGATCTTGCCATTCTATTTCCCAAATCCACTGTCAATCACAGCTGGAGCTCAGGCAAAGTGTTGAGTTTGGTGGTTCTAGGCTCTCCTCGACAGAAACCAGCAACTCGTTTGGCTTTAGCACGGCTCGATAGCACTGATTCAAAATAAAACTTGATTTCCTGAATGGAGAGAAATTTCAACAACCCGATGTTATTATCCTGGGGGAACCCTGTGGTGTAGGAGAAGGATGTATCAGATAAGGGCAGGACATTCAGATTGAGAGTATTACTGGGAGAAGCTGAAAAAGTCGAGAGCAAGACTGGATTTTAGGCTCTGGCAGGATGCTTATAGTGGATGCAACATGTTGATATTGTGGAGACTTTTGTGCTGCAGACAGAGCTTCCATCACAAGCAGTTATAGAAGAAGCAGCAGGTAATGCTGGAAGGTCAGCCCAGATGTCTTCTTCTGACAGAGAAAACAGAGAAATTTGCCAGAGATAATTTGATTATAATCTATGGTTTTATATCTAATGATTATAATCATTAATTTCCATTTCTCCTCTTAAACTTAGCGAGGAATCTGGACTGTTTCCTAGTTGTTTGTTTTAGCTGAATTAACATACAAAGGACTGATTTGATACACAAAGGCCCATTTTCAATGTATTTCCATTAGATACAGATGTCATTACTATGTGACAGTGCACATTATTAAGCAATTAATATCTGAAGTTATCATCTCCATTTATTTTTATTGAAAGTAACTATTTTTAAGTATAGAAAATCATGTAAAGGTTTGTAATGCTTCACTAAATGACTTCACATCATACTCCTGATGTTTTTTGGAAAGAAACTCTCTCTAAAACTGCAGACTTATTTTCTCATCTAGTGTAATTCCAACGTAATATAAAGCATGACCTCCCATAGATTATGTGCCTTTGCAAGCTTCCCTGACATTATCACTCAAAACTCTTGCTCTTTTGTCACCCACTGCTAAAATGAAAAGTTCTTTTTGTGGCACACATAAGCCAGAGGTGACACAATTAAATGAAATTATTTGTCATTATACCAGCAGGAATTAAATGACAAATAAACTAGGACTGGCAGCCTCTTCTCCTGGGAGCAATATATAAGCTTCCTAAGTTCAGTAGAAAGTATTCACCCCTCGGCCTTTGATCTGCTATCTTCAATCAATATTCCCATCTTTAAAGACAGATAGTCCAATGTTACACCATACCTACGTATTTATTAATGTAGTCCTAATTTGATGGGGAAGTTGAAGGTCATTTGAGGATATGAAGTCAGGCAGAGCACAATCAGCTTTTAAAAGTGTTGTCAGAGAGCGGATTTTCCAAGAGCAAAGTCACCCTCATTACCATAATTTTTCCATGAGATTTCAAAAAAGTGGATCCTGAGCTTCAGCCATTCGGCAAGTAAAATACCACTTTCATTTCAAATAGTCATGGTAAGACCTAGGAGCAGACACTCACAGCTCAACAACCATCCAAGGTTTTGTCTCACCAGGTTACAGCTTTTTTAATGCCTCTTTCCTCTAAACCTGGAATTTGCTTCCCTTGGGCTTTTGCAACAATTCTTTCCTCTCTTCCCACCGTCTCCTACAACATGTGTTTTCCTTCTGAAAGCCCTTTAGATGCGTCTCACCTTCCTCCCCAACCAAACACCTCCTCATTTAACCCAGTAGCCCATCTTTGAGCAAATGTCTTTCTTAAAATACCCAACACGATGCCTTGATGTCAGTCAGGATTCCCCTCAAAGACAACGGGATTAAAAGATTCATTTCTGATTTTGAAAGAGATTGATTTTGAGCTAAGAGCAAGCTGGTCTCTTTATTATTTTTAGTACTAATCATGTTCTAACTTGTCATTGCTATTAATTATGTACACTGCGGGCATAGCAGGCGCACTACAGGTACACGGGGTGAGACAGAACGTGTCCCTTTGTGCTTGCAGCTCGGCTTCTGAAGAGGGATGGCTTTCATTTTGTAGTTCAAACACTTAATAATCAGACACTGCTGTGGACATTATTTGTCTCTCTAGTTGCTATCCATTCCAGAAGCAGCGACAGAAAAGACCGCGTACAAAGGACAAATTAAAAATACAAGAATCTTTGTCGCCCTTTTATCATACAGGACTGTTTCATTTCATTCACATCGCTGTTTCATTGCACCAGAAATGTTTGATCAAAGTAGCATGTATTTTTTTCATCTCTAATAAAAAACTGTGGTTAGAGTAAACGCTGTAACTGTGGCTATCACTGTAGTGTAGCAGACTGTATTTGGAAAGGGGATCTGAGAAATGCACATTATTGTCAGGAAAACAATTTCCATGGAATAGGTCAAAGAAGGCCGGTGGCCAAATAGGTCTAACAGACATGAAACACACTGCTGATGACAGGTCATTTCTGCTTGTGAAGACCCCATCTAGAACAGACTCCTTCATACTTACGTGGGTTGTCCTTGCCTGTAAGAGGTTATAGTACATCCAGGTCTGATTTTTACCCAGTGATTCCCCCAGTATATTTCAAAATAAAATGCAATATAAAATTCATAATTTGTGCCTGGCTTTGTCATTATTTGACACAACGGGAACTGAAATGCTATATCAGTATGTTGGAGCGATTTCTGAGCAAGGCAGGGAAGAAAGCTCAGCTTAATACACTGAATTTTCTGGAGCAGACTAATGATCCGTGTTGTGATGCTGCTTGACTGGTGTTATATGAACAGCCAGGTGATACAATACAGAGGTACTCACTGTCTCCAGGGTATTAGTGTCTCCATCTGCCTTTCCAGAAATTCACAGATCTCCCACAGGTTTTGTCTCTGCTCTGGTATGGGGCTCAGATATTCCTGGGGCACCAGTATAAGACACAAACTGGACTCGCTTAGTCTGTTCAAGTCATCTACTTCCCATAGTCGTGGTTCTAGCAGGGTCCAAAGTAGTTAGGCTTACTTTAATCTTGGCCTATAGGTAACATCACAGGGCAGAGAATACTTAAAAGTCCTGTAGAATTGCTCATATTAGTAAATATGAAGGAAAAAAAAAAGAAAAGCATGAATCATCTAAACAAATAAGTTAGTGATCACTTCTTATATCTTCTCCTTTCCTTTCTTGCTCAGACTGTGTTCTGCTCTAGCAGAGACCCTGTTATACTGTGTCTGAACAATGAGTATGAGTCCGTGCTACCTAAAGCCCCTAGATGCTACACGGATGTATCAGCATCCGAGTTGAATCCAGGCTCCCTTGTTACTCATGTATAAAAGAAGAAGGGCTACAACTTCCTTCAGGGTAAACAACACCTCAAAGAACGAACTCAGGAGTGGCCAGCTCACCAGACACAGTGCAGAGCCCCCAACCTGTCCAAAGAGAGAAGCCACCACCAGGGTTCAGCCGTCAGGAATCCACGCCAATAACAGGCAATGGAAATTTGCCTGCCAAACACCCTCCTCAAATTTTCAGGCTTGACACAAATAAGAAAGCAGTGGAGAAACAAGGAGGCAAGGGAAAAGCGCAAGTGCATTATTCATGAAGGATACGTATACCGACGATAGCTAGAGACTTTATAAGAAAGCAGTCCCAGACCGGAACATTAATGTTACAAGAGCCTATCTAAAGACATCTTTCTAAACAAGAAACTGGAGGATTAGATTTGAAATGGGAATTCATTAAGAGAAACTTCCCTTATAAAGTAAAATAAAAATAGAGGTTTTCTTTAGAATCTGGCATCCCTCTATATTATAGACTCTAAGGAGGTGATTTTTCAGACCGTCTGTAGACTTTTCCAGTGTAGATTTGTACATGTGAACGAGTCCCCGTAGGCTCCCACAAAGCCACCAGAGACAAACAGGCGCTTCATCTCATGCTAAAGCATGTTGCAAAATTCATCAAATTAATCGTGCCCTAAAAATGCCTTTTTTTCCCCCACTGACTGTGAAGAGATTCCTGGCATATTAGATGAGATGTGAGATGATTAGCTCTCATCTACACTATGAATATCTAAAGTTTAGGTTGCATAAATGTTACATGAAGTGTTTGCTTACTTCAGCTGTTTAAGACACTGTTTCATACTATAAAGCTAAAACTTTATGTATCAGTATTGCATATAGCTTTTAAGACCCCCTGCAGATGTGGGCAGTACTGTGTTTCTTCATGTCATTGTCTGAGATTTCAAAACATTTTTTTTTTAACTTTGTGTATTGGAACAGAAATATAGTATTTCCAAATTTTTCTTAAGACTAAAACAAAATTAATATGTTAGCCAGGGTATCCTCTGAGGAACTTATAAAAAACGTTGGAAATATCTATGTAAATTTTATCATTGCCCCAACTTGTCTTAAAAGAGACAAGAGTCTTCCTATTTTGGGATTGAGGTCTTTGTTTTCAGAGACTTTGTAGTTCTTTGGGATATGTTTTTTACATGGATTTCTCCTCTCTCCCGTGAGTTCTCTGATGACCATGTTGCTTCACGTCCTATGACAAGCTAACGCTTTTCTTCCTTACCTCATTAATGCTGATAAGAAATCTGCACCTTGAATCTCATCAACCACTCTAAATTAAAACTTGTCTGTAGCTGACACATGCCAGCAAGTCGTTCCAGTGATGGTAAGCGAACGTTTACAGCAGGACTGTTCTCATCTACCTAGACCTGTCATAATGTCAAGGTCCCCATCCACTGACTAGAGGAGCTGAAATAGCTCCCTGAACCGACACCTCTGACTTCTAAAATGTTAAAGTGCGGTGAGTGTCATCCTTGTGAACAAAGCAACAAGAATATAATTCTACCTAATTCACCGGTAAAAAAACTGCAAAGCTGTGAAGAATGTGACTAGTAGTTGCGTTTCTTTAGCAACATCATCTCCTTTCATTCGGAAGCTACGTGCAGGATTTTTCTCACCAAGAACCTGTCACAGAAGTAGATCCTGATATTACTATATTTCAGTCATTTATTATAAATAGAGGAAAAGAAGGACTTTTCAGACGTTCAGAAGTATTCCAAAAATATAATAACTGACATATGATTGAACAGCAATTGAGAGACTCAAAAAAATGAGAAGTTTAGAGTGTCTAATTTAGAGGTATTTTTCAGAAAGGTGTGCGATGAAGAAGTTAAATAAGCTTTCACTTTCAGTCTAGAGGTGCAATTTTTTGGTAATCAGCTCCCTCTGCGGCAGAGCCTCTCTTGAGTCCCAAGCGATATTGCCTTGAAGCCCTTATCTGACAAATCTCCTAAATATGCTGATGTGCAGAGAACTGACTTTAATAGGCCAATTTGCCTAAGCAAACACTTAAGCTCTTAAGCAGACTGGAAGCCCAGCTGAGCATACAATTAGCAGCCAGCATCCCTGCACATGGTTATCATTCTCCAGGCCAACTGTTGTACATCAAAAATTACTCTTAGTAGGGTTTAGATGTAGTATAGATTTCTCTCTCCATATCTCTTTTTTGTTTTGTTTTGTTTTGTTTTGCTTTGTTTTGTTTTGTTTTGCCTATGTGTTTTTTAACACAATAAGTATAAGAAAAAAAATCTAGTCAGTGTTTGTATTCCAGATAGACATAGGAGCACAGCCAGATTCAAGACACTGATTCAGGATTCATAGACACGGTACATACATGTATAAGGAGACCTCAGATAGATGCATTTACAAAGCAACAGTGAAAGGGCTATGCACAGATCAGGATGTTGCCCACTTATTCTCTTCAGTATTTATCCTCTTCCACTCACATGTATCCCACCTCCCCGCTGACCTCAGTCAGTAAAAAAGAAACCAGCTTTATATTAGATGCCCACCAAAGGATGAAATACATCATTCCCTGTGAAGTATCTGTTTTTCTCCATTGACTGTTGTAGTTCTATAAGTAGCATGTAAAAGCCAAAGTCTTAAAGCACTGGCACATTGTATGGTAATAAACGGAGTGGAAACTACTCGTAATCTAGATCACAGGTAGGTAACCTCTGTTGAGAATACTGGAAGACATGCAATAAAGTTAACAGACTATGGTAGATCATTGAGTAGCCCTCAAAATACTTTCCATGTTCTTTCTAACTTGATGTGAAAAAAATCTACATCACAAAATCACAGAATGGTTAAGGAGGGAAGGGAAGGGAAGGGAAGGGAAGGGAAGGGAAGGGAAGGGAAGGGAAG
>JAWLRI010000332.1:1097750-1137498 GCA_034781795.1 Crypturellus tataupa
AGAATCACAGAATCACAGAATGCCTAAGGTTAGAAGGGACCTCTAGAGGTCATCTAGTCCAACCCCCCTGCACACGCAGGGCCAAGAGAATAAAAGGCAATATTTGTAACTGCAGTGTTAGAAAAATTAAGATGCTCAAATCCTTGTGATTTCCGTAAGAGTTCCCAAATTCCTTATGTTCTAAAATTCCTCCAAACACCTGTTTAGACATCATTTAAAAAAAAAAAAAACACTTGATCATATATGACCTATTTGACATCACAGGAAGATCTGTACTAGAAAAAGAAGTGCTGATAATGCTACAAGTGCTTTTCCTTTAACTCATCCTCACACCTCCTCCTACCCACTCCATGTTTCTGTTTCATCCATCTGTTTCATCTCATGAAATGCATGGATCAGGAGCTCCCTGGAGCAGGCCCAATTTTCCTTGCCTGTGCAGCTGAATATTTGCATTTTTTTCTGTCCTGCAGACCAGCATAAATATTGTGTGGTGAACAGTTTGCCTTGTTTCCAATTTCACCATGTCATATTTGTAAAATTATGCAGTATTCAGAATGATCCCTGGGTTTATTTATCAATTACTGGATGATATTATAATTTTGACCTCCTCACTCTGTGCATTCTCCTGCCCACTGCTGTTGCTAAATCCTGTGCTATTTCTGGATAACACTTTGAGTTACAAATTAATCCACCAGTCAATCCACATAACATAAAGACACACTTATGGCTTGAGGTCGTCAAGCGAATCAAGGTGCTCAGCCACACTTCCATGTCTTGCGCATGGAGTCTTCCTCAGCGAGGACTTTAATGAAGATTGCAGTACATTCAAACTGAATATTTTGCAGGTAGAGCTTATTTAACAGAATATTCACAGACACTGCTCATAAACATTTGGAAAGCACTAATTAATTTACTCTAAAAATGAAAGCAATTGCGTGTGGCTTACTTTAGGCATTCACCCAGCCTAACCATGTGTGTTATGACCTGCAATAATTAAAAACACTCCACTGACCTTCACAGATGGCAAACACTAGCCGTTTCTATCGATTTTACAAACGTCTTGCACTGAAGCATAATATTGCAAGTTGGAGAACTCCCTCTCTTTGAGATGAACCTCAGTGGTGGTGGGAAGGTGTGTGCAAATAAATCAATAATGCATTCCTAAGGCTTTTCCCTGGGATTTTATTTCTCTCATTGTTGGTGTTGGCTGATGTATGCTGTATGATCTACTGCCAGGGGGCACTGCCAGGGCCAGGACTGCTGGGCAGAGCCCGCTCGAAAACCTGAGGATGGAGAGTAAGATCCCTGACTGTGTTTGAAAGAAAATGTGAGGGTTTATTTAGCTTTGATCCCTCTATATAGGTATAGTGACCTGAAGCATCCATGGTTTCAGCTGAATTTTTCAATATTTTCATTTTCTATCTTTCTTTCTTTTGTGTGTGTGGGGGAGTGTGTTTTCTTTCTTTCTTTTTTTTTTTTTTTTTAAAGTGGCCCTGTGAACTCCAGTTTTGCTACTCTAATTGATTCTGTAAGGGTTATAGTCTATGCTTTTCCGTGGAAGTACTCAGGAAATCCCATCCTTTCTTAGGAAACTTCTTAAACTAGCACAGTCCAGATGTATTCCGATATGCAATGTCATCTGGACCGTTTTCAGGAATTGCACACAATATCTTGTAAGTGTCTTCTATTGTTTACTTGCCACTATCCTAGTTCTTTGGTAACATGTACCATTATTATTATATACATGTTATTACACATGCTATTATGTGTATTATTACATGGATTATTGTTACTAACTTTTATTTATTTATATGTTTTTATTTATTCATTATTTTAGTAGTAGGTACTATTAGAAAAGGAGCTCAAAAAATTAATCTCACACTCTCCTTGTCACTGTCCCAGTAAAATGAAGACAGGAACGATGTTGTAAGCATGTGAACCATGAGTTTTTCCAACCATGTTGATGTGATGAGATACAGAATGATCAAAAGTCATGTAAGCAGAGCTCAGGATGGTCAACACAGTCTTGATTTTCAAGGTCCAGCTTCACATCAGAAGAGTAGGACCTCCTATAGAGAGCACATGCTACCAGCTTCCACATTGCTGTTTGTCTTTTGGTATTAATTTGTTGCTATCTGTTTCTGGATCTTCACGTATTATTGCCATCCCAAGCACTGCAATCAATAAAGAAAACATCCTGGGGCATCTAGTCTTTTCAACTCTTTACACTGATGAATATCTACTTGTTACACAAGGATATTGAGTTAAAATTGAACAAGAGAGCACAATGATGTGATCATGTACTTGCACAAAAGAAAAATTCACAGTGAACAATATATAAATATTTTTCTAAATATAAATATTTAGACAGTGGTGTTTCAGGTAAAAAAAACAATAGAAATCTAAGCACAAGAACAAGACCATGAAATGAAATGTACATAAATGAAAGGAAACATTCTTCTTTCCTTTATACTAATAAAGGCCATATACTAATACAAACTTCTGTCAACATCAGAAATGAGCCCACGAGGGAACAGTGTGATCTACTTTATCCTGCACTAATAAGCACACAAGAGTAAACGGAATTTATCTTTTACTTTTACTTTTTTGCTTGGCATATTTTCAAGTCTCTTTCTTGAGGAAATATTGAATCCTTACCTGGTAGGAGGTGAACCATGAACTGAAGAAAAGTCCTGTCTCACCTGTGTGGGCTCCATCACAGCACTATCTTGGGTCTTGTGAAAGAAGAGAACTTGGGAAAGCTTCCTATCCATTCATCTTATAATGAATCCTTTTGATTCCCAAGATGCAGAAATCAGATGAAACTTTTCAAAGTCCCAATCTTTTGCTTGTTAATAATGGACTTTTCCAATGGACTTGTTTAATAATGGACTTTTTATGCCTAACAAGCCTACAAAAAATAAACTACTTATTGAAACTTTCTGACTGCAGAAGGGTTGACGTGCTCTCTTCTGCCTCTCAGCTCAGTGGGATGCAGGCCACAAAATATGACACAGGAGACCTCAACAGGGACCTTTCTCGGGAGAGTATGGGGATTTATATCCTGACGTATATAAAATCCTCTCCTCACCCTGCAATTTAAAGCCCTTTTCTCCCTCTGAACATTAACCTTATGCTTACACCAATTAACCCAATTTACGGCCTGTATTATATATGTGTGCCTGCTAGCATGTACCAAGATCAAGCATTTCTATGTGGTGCTTTGTTACGTTTATCTCTTGGCTGTATTGCTCCCTGGAGAAGCATTTCCCTTGACACTTTTTAGACTGGAGCTTCATGAAATGTGCTCTCCCATTAACACACTCACATATAGTCCTGTGGCTGCAGGTGAGACAAAGATGCTTGTAGCTAATGACAACAAATATGCAGATTCTGCTTCACAACCATGGAAAAAGTTCCTACATTGACAATAAATGTGTTTCCTCTACTTCCCTAGGCTTAGTTAGGGTCTTGGATGAGATCTAGCAGGAATTTATGAGTGTCTATTGTAGTGACTCCAAGTGAGGTTGGAAAGCTGACAGAGGTATGGAAATTGAGATTGTAATGAATTAGGAATCAGAAAGTGTCCCAGCTCATGGAAGAAAGAAATACACTAAAAAACTTCAAAGAAAATTAGTGGGAAGATTAAATGTATTAAACTTACTTTAAAAAAAAATAAAAAAAGGAGCACAGATACCGTAACATGCAAGAAATAGTAATAAAATTGTCCCTCTTCATTTTGTATGGCCTCTTGTATAATCCACTGTAAGATGCCACCCAATTGACGCGTAACAGCTAAGATTTAAGTTAAAGAGTGCAACAGTGTTCTACGGATTATTTTTAACAGCCTGTATATAGGATTTATCTACCCTCAGAGTAATCATGTCAGGCTCTCTTTGACATGGAGAGTCAATGAAGAGTCAATGGAGAGAGATGGATGTGTAAGGCAATAGACCTTATCCAAAGGGAAGTCTAGAAGAATCGTTGACTGGGGCACTTATTTATTCCTAATGGCTGCAGGGGGAGGGCTGGAGCTAGTCAGCTCTGATATAGAGGTTTAGCTTTTAGTGACTAAGTTGTATAAGATACATCCCACACAATGTGTCTGGCATCCATGCCTAGCTTTTTGGTTCTTCCCTGCTACTAGCTTCTCTATGATTAATTTTTGTCCTCTTAATCTCAGTTTTATTGTGCTGCCAGCTGCAGTACAGAACACTCTCCAACTCCTAGTGCCACCTTGGCCCCACTGTATGCATTCCTTCCAACCCTCCCCAGATCCCATTATGCCAACAAGAATCAATTTGGTTAATGAAGTTTAGCACTTCAATGAAAAATTTAATCTTCTTTTCCAAGTTTCGGCCCCTTTATTTATTTTTTTCCTTTTTCTTACTCTTTCATACCCTTTAGAGTATGCACACAGTACACAGGTCAGAATTCATCTCACTTGATTTACATATGAGCTTCTTTTAGTTAATGGAAAGAGGCCAGGAATATAATGTTATTTGATCTAAGATGTTTATAGCAAGGTCTATTTCTCAAATCACCTGCATGAGGAAAGTTGTCCAGTTACTTTCATTCTCATTTAGGAGCACATCTCAGCTGAACTGACACGGTGGTGTCAGGATGCCTGCTGCAGTAGTATCTGGTCCCACTGTCTGGTGCAGCATAATGTTCCAAAGCCCACTGACTCCATCCAAGAGATTCAAGAGTATCACAAAAAATGAGGAACTCACCTTTTAGGCAATCATATAAAAGTTCGAAGGGTCTTACCCAGCAGTAGAGTCCACCAGTCTTATCAGATGCTCTTCTGCTTTGATGCCACTGAAAATCTAGGACAACTGTTGTCACAAGACTGGTTTCTCCACATTAGAGACAGAGAACTGGTCCTGGGCTTTTGTAGTGAATCATCGGGGTAATTAATGAAAAGTATGCTTGAACAGGGCCATATACTCATTGAGTGTCTTCAGCACTTCCCTTCTGCAGATTATTTGAAAACTAGAGGGCTACTGCAGAACAAATCCTTTCTGAATGGTTCAGCTGAAGTTCAATTCCTGGTTTTTGCATTTGTATGATTGATTGTAAAAGTTTGTAATTCATGCTAAGTTGGTTATTTAAAGAAGTCATCCAATCAGGGAATCAAATAAAAATAAGTGCAATGCATTTAACTAGCTAAGATAGGGTGAATTACAATCAAATATACAATTAATATATGAGTAAACCTCATGCAAGCTGAAAACAAGATATACATATTTAATGCATGATAATTAACCATTGGAAAAAAATACTCAGGCTCGTGGTAAAGTCTTTTTCATTTGGGAGTTGCTAAATCTGGAGTTAATGTCTTTCTAAAAGATAATATCAGCAGTTGTTAGGTAAGAAGTAGAACTGCTAATGAATATCTATATTCACTATCATTCAGAAAGCCCAATGAAATTTTCATTGTAATCTTTTCTGGCTTAATAAGAATTAGTTTCTTTGGATGTCCTTTTTTAAAAAGAAGTAACATAAAAATAACTGCAATATCCTAAAATGCTACTATTCTAATGTAATCTGCATGTATATGATCATTTTACTGTTTATACGTCACACTACTGAGGTGATATAACCTCAAATTACTGGAAGAAAATATGCTATCTGTCCCTATTTATATGCACAAAAAGAAATTTCAACATTTTTTCCTGTAAAATATTTTGAGATTGTTTTCATATCAATTTCAGCATAAAATTGTGAAATTTCATGAGGTATCCCATGTTTATTTTCTATGACTAACTTTAAAATATGCTGTCATGTAATGATATAGTAGACATGGTATAGTAGACATGCTATTGCATACTAATATTTAGGTAAGTATTAAAAGCACAAAGGCTGAGCATTTGGAAATCTGACCCAAGCTATATTTAGGCCATTTATAGTTATGTGCTCTGTATATATATGGGTCAGGTACACATATCACATTAGTTTCTTTACATACTTGTTTTAAAAAACAGCAACAAGCTTGTGGGTTTACTCTAATTTTTCCTTTAGTCAGTTATAGAAGCATTGAAAAAATAAATACCTAGTGAAGGAAAGAAATAAAAGAACCTGAGTAAGAGAAATGAGACTATGAATCGAATGAAATAATGAAGAAAAAAAGTTAGAAAAGAAGAAAAATGTTTGATGAGAGTACTCAGGAAAGGAGAAGCTATGAGAAGCATAAATATTTCAAAAAGCAAACATCAGGGTAGTTGTGACTGGGCTCTGTGAGGATACGAAGGGGATATGGTTCCAGGGGAGAGGAAATACCTTTATTCCAAACAAACTGAAAAAAGTCAAGTCTGAGTGGAAAGAGGCAAGTTTTGAGAGATGATTTCCTAAAGGGACCGAAAGATATTGCTTCACTTAATAAATAGGTGTCATCCGACCCAGTGATTGTTCCTCCCTGCTGCACTCGCTTCCAGCCCGGGCAAATTCACCCAGCCTGATTTCCAACCCTGAACCGTGCTGCAGATTTAAAGTTTCCACTTCTCTAACACCAATTAGTTAGCTGCTACCAGTGCTCTCCTGAGCCTCAAATTTTCCTGCTTATTTACCCACCAGTGGGCTTAAAATTACACGGTAAGCTTGAGATACAATTTTACTTGGTAGGGGAGGGGAGAAAAAAAATTTAATTCTACTGTTTAGTTCTGCCCAGAATAAACAGATGTAGGAGCACTCCCAGAGCATATGGGTTAAATTAGTGCCTGCTGCGTCCCAGCACCAACATTTGTCTGATTTGGTGACACTTGTTTTAAACAATCAGAAGGGGGTCCAGGCGTCCCCAGAGGTGCTTTTCAGCTGGATTCATCCTTAAACAGAGGTCTAATAAAATTCCACTTTTATAGTCAGTTGCTGCTGAACCGCTAGTAACATTGGGTCACAGAAGGAGGCATCCCTTGAGATAAATTACGCAGGTTGCCATCTAGCTGCACCATGCCTTCCCGGTGATAAAACACTAAACAGAGCTGACATTTAAATTAGCATCTCCTGCGCGTTTTCCAGATAGATAACGATATGGGTAAGGCAGGTTGCACCGTGGTGCCAGGAGGAACCCAGTTCCCCAGGAGCGATGGCCAACGGTTTGTTGCCATCCCACCTTGCAGATGTTGTGACTGACAGAGACCAGGTTGGGACCCTCCGTTCCTGCCATGTGTTGGGTTTCCGACTCCCAGTTTAGTTCTTAGAGCTCCGTCTTTCCGGAGGCTCCAACCCCTTTATACCGCTGAGGTCCTTCTGGACCCAATACCCAGGGGTTTACTGGAGAGACAGAGAGGTGAGCATCAATAAATAAACACACAGATATCTTCTCTTCTGGAGTTCAGGAGAATAACAAAAAGAAAAGGGTACTTCAAGGGCAACAAGCAGTGATTCCTGAGCATTTTCTGAGAATGACTCCCTTTCCCTTTCCTTCCTCCACCAAAATCCACCCTAGGCCCTTCCCAAGAGCCAGGGCTTCATCCTATAAATGTGAAAATCGATACTGCTACAAAAGGATTATTTTTCCCCAAACATTTTTTGATGGATATCAGGTGTTGGAGAAGAAGCTGCAGGTGATTAGAGAGGGAGGCCCATAGCCCTGGCTCCCACCGGTGTCTTCCCAAGTCGCCAGAGGGTTTTCTGGACATCCTGCTGCAAGGGGAGACATCAAGGCAGCCGTATGAAGCTTCACGCTGCAATAATTTCAATATGTTGCTCCTTATATATTGCTGCCTCGACTGCTCCCCTCTCAGCTAGACTCATAAATATCCCCAGGTACCACAGTAACTGAATCAGTGCAAATCAGCCAAAATTTACCATGCTGCAACATCTACCCTGCAAAGGGGTGCTCAACCCTCTGCGGTCACCTGATTTAATTTTGGAGCATGTTGTTGTTATTTACGGCCCAGCTGCTTTAACTTTCATTAGAAAATAAGGCAAGAATACCCATACAGAGAGGTTCATGACTGAGTTTCTGCTGGCACCACCCAGCTGGTGCAGTGACTCCAGACGTCTCTCCAAGACTATTCACGGCTGCAGGAATCACCTCACACAAACTTCCCTGATGAACAAAGGGTGTCATTTACTGAGCAGCCTTTTGCAGCCATCCGCAGGCAAAATAAACGGATTTATTATTACTATTATTACTATTATTACTACTATTATCATTATTTCTCCCTGCATTTCACAGCTTTCTGGTTGCCATTTCACTGAACCTTTCCCCAGCAAACCCCTGAAGCTGAAAATCTGTTTAGCCTTTTTCCCAGCACGCAGGGAGACGGCTGCAGCTGCCCAGTTTGAAGGAAAAGGCAGCTTTCCATCACCACAAAGCAAGGATGAAAAGTGGAAAACTCCATCGCCGGTAAGTGCTACTTGGCACTGGGGAAAGCGCATGAAAGTCAAAGTCAGCTGGGTGTGTTTTGTATTTCCTTCTATATAAATCACACTTCAGGCAGCCTAATTCCCTTTAAAAGTAATGGTACTTGAAAATAAGTCCCCAGCTAATCCGCACCCACACCGCACCAAGGCAGGCGGAGGATTTAGTAGTTAAGGAGCAGGATACAGGGGACAGAAGGGCTATAGCGCAAGGGAGGAGCTGCACCGCGCATCTCTCCATGCACACACAGCCCCGGCTGCTGCTGAATCATAGATTTCAATCTGTCGGGTCAGACGTGCAAAAATACTCTCACTCCTCCCCAGCTCCACGGTGCCTGGTTTGCCAACAGCATTACACTGATTTAGCAGCCTGACCCCAAGTTGCTGCACAGCAGATTTAGTAAATATAGCAAAACTAAGAGAGGGCTGTTATAAAACATTAAGTACAAATCTAATGGCGTGGTTAATCACTGTGTAACTCCAGTTTTATAAGGCTGCATGATTCGGTGGATTGGGCTGGAATAAATCTGCAGTAGCAGATTTGACCCTTCATCTCTGCACTTCAGTTCCCTGCCTATAAAAAAAAAAAAAAAAACATAATATATTTCTTCAGGGCATAGGGCTGTTGTTAAGGTACCTACATTAAAAATGGCAATTCTCCCATATTAGCTTGATAATATGCTAGCCAGAACACAGAATAATGCAGAGAACTAAAGGATAAAACAGCCAGCTAAAACAAACAAGCAAACAAAAGAAACCACCCCAAGCTCAGGCTTTATGCAATGCTGCTTCTCAGCTTGGGTTGAAAGTGTGTGGGAGGGATGGCCAAAATATGAGACATCTTATCCTAATTAAATCAAAGCAATCAGTTTTCTCGGCTCAGGATAGATAGTGGGGAATTTTGCAGCTTGCTCTTGTGGAGTCAGCAGTCTCCAGACGAGACCTATCAAGAGATCTTGGGTCCCTTAAAGCTAATGGAAACCTCTTCCCTCGCTCCCTGCTTGCACCGGTCTGTGATCTCATTCCTCACGTCTGTTCCAGCGCTGCCATCGATGCTGCACAAGATCCGGAAAAGACACCTCATTGCTGGGATGCTCCTTCCCAGCACCTGCGCTAGTTCCCTGGTTAAATTACCTGCAAATCGGTGCCCATCTGGACTGTATTGGACCTGATGTCTGTTCAGATCCCACCCCCAGTGGGGCTGAGAAGTCCAATTACAGCCTTCAAGCTACAGCATTGCTGAGCAACAGCCCTAGGGAGAGAGGCAGAGCACATAGACATGCTGAGCACACACTTCAAAACGGATTATTCCTCAGGAATCAGCCCTGCAAAGCTGCCATGGGACACAGCTCACACCTTGCCAAGGCTTCAGCTGGGATTGCATTAACCTTGACTCAACACCTGCTAGGCCTTGCATGATAGGCACTCATTTTGCTTTGCTTTATTTAATGGCTATTGCTGCAGCAAAAAGAAATGCAGCAGATCTCTCTGCTTTCTGCATTTCAGGTTTGATATCACACTGAAAAGTTTCTAGGTATGACAGACACAGCAGGGATCGTGCCAGTCCTGTCAGGTGGCTGTGGACCTGCCCAAAGCGAGGGGAACTGATCATGTGGAAATTGAATGCTTCAAGGAATGGGGATGATTCTCCCAAGACTTCTTTGGGGACTGATTTCTGTGAGCAAATCTTGCACAAAAAAGTGCGAGTGAAGTCAAGGAGTATGCAGGAGACACGACATGCTGGAAAGCAGCAATTCAAGGACAATAGGAAAATCACACAGGAATAGCCACATATCTGTGAGGCGAGCCAAAATAATTAAAAAAAAAAAAAAAAAAAAAAGGATTATGCTCTGTAGCACAAAATGATCTCATGCATCTAGGGATGAATAAGGAGGATTTCTTTTCTAAGGCATTAGAAACTGAGGTGAGATGGTCCCTCCCAGACTAAGACATGAAAAAGGTAAGTGTGACCAGCAGGTTGCTGCCCCAAGGGAGCATCAGGTCCTCTGGACTATGCAGGCTGTGTGGCTTGGAGAAAGAGAAATTCCAACAGGCAAAATCTCAGAAAATACATTCCAGGGATTGATGGGATATTGTCTTTTATGGGAGAAAAAAAAATATTATGTGGGCACTTTTGTTTAGCCTTGCAAAAATGAAGTCTGAAAGGGTAAGACTGCAAATATCTCCCTGGGGATGAACTCCAGGGAGAGGAAAGAGTGATTTGAGTTAAAGGACAGAACTAGCACAGGAGAAAGCGGGTGTAAACTGGGAAGAAATGAATCTATACTGCAAATTAGAGGCAAAGACTTCTACGAGTCAGAGCAATGAGGTACAGAAGCAGCAGTCAGACAGATAGGGAGGAAAACCTAACTATTTTTAACATAGAATTTGATAGATAAAGAGAAGAGTAGAACAGAGTGGGTACATACAACGTTTTAAAAGGTGAGGAAAGGAAATGGCATAAATCAGTTCTCAGAAGTCTGTAAAAATATCAACTCCTTAAATAAATTATCTAACAGTTTGTAAAACATCATCATCATCATTGTATATTTTCATGTCAAAAAGCAACAAAGAAAAAGGTATCAGCCAATATAGATTTGTTAATAAATCATGTAAAGCAAATATAATCTCCTTTATGACAGGATAACCAGCCTGTGTCAGTAAGGGAGAAGCAATAGGGGTCTTTTCTACTTAATTGGCAATACCTCCGATGACAACTTTATAAAGAAATGATGGAATCAGAATGAGTACGAAATGATTACAGAACAGGTGCAAAAAATGATTAATCCGATACGGCAAGAAGTTGTTGAAGGTTTGCTATTAAAATGAAAGGATATATTGAATAGCTTTCCACAAGTTCACTGGTGATACAAGACTGGGCTGATACCCCAGAGGAGTGTGCAGACATTCAGAGGGACCTGAACAGGATGGAGAGATGGGCAAAGAGGAACCTCATGAAGTTCAACCAAGGCAAGCGCAGAGTCCTACACCCAGGGAGGAATAATCCTAGGCACTAGTACAGGGTAGGGGTTGACCTGATGGAGAGCTCCTGTGCAGAGAAAGACTTGGGAGTCTTGATGAACAACAAGTTGACCGTGATCCAGCAACGTGCTGTTGTGGACAAGAAGGTTAATGATATCCTGGGGTGCATTAGGAGGAGTTTTGCCAGCAGATCGAGAGAGGTGAACGCCCTCTAGTCAGCTCTGGTGAGGCCACATCTGAGGTAACGTGTCCAGTTCTGGGCTCCCCAGTACAAGAGGAATATGGAGCGAGTCCAGCATAGAGCTACAAAGATGGTGAGGTCACTGGAGCATCTCTCCTGTGAGGAAAGGCTGAGAATGCTGGGCTTGTTCAGCCTAAAGAAGAGAAGGTTGAGAAGGCAACTTATCAATGTGTATGAATTCCTCAAGGGAAAGTGTCCAAAGGATGGGAGCAGACTCTTCTCAGTGGTGGTCGGAGATATGTCAAGAGGCAACAGCCACAAACAGAAACATGGGAAGTTTTGCCTAAAGTTTAGAAAAAATTCTTGACCCTGAGGCAGACAGAGCATTGGAACAGGTTGCCGAGAAGGGTTGTGTAGTCTCCTTCCCTGCAGAGAATCAAATCCCACCTGGATGCCATCCTAGGCAACACGCTCTAAGCGACCCTGCTTGAGCTGGGAGGTTGGACTAGGTGATGTCCAGAGGTCCCCTTCAACCTTAATCATTCTAGGATTCTGTGATCAAAAACCCAAACATATGTCACTCTGAACTAAGGTGGCCTCTTACTCTTGAGAGAATATGCAACAGCTGTTCTGTAACCAGGACATTATTATTTCCGTTCTTTTTTGGCTAGGGTTAATTAAAACTAGTTATTCTCCAACACTTTATTGTGAGGGTTGTGCATCAGAAGGAAGCACTTGTAAAAGGATTATGGTTTTACAGGAAATTAATTGGCATGTTTCATCTCTTTTTAGGTCACAGCTTATTAAATTAGCTCTAAGGAAAATTTAGTTTAATTAAGAGCATGAGGATATTCATTTTTTTGGAGCAACTTGGTGTCCAAGTTTAAAGGTATTTTCTAGGGACTAGGATCAGAGTCTTTATTTTTCTCCTCTCCAAAATCACCTTTATCATCTCATGAATAGAAAAATGCGGATGAACGAACCACCATACATAATTTACGACATTTGCTTTAACATCCATGAATTTCAGACTCACTTTTTTTCCTTCCTTCTGACTGAGTGTTGATTATCTGACCTTTCTAATCTGAACCGGGAGTGATGGCTTTTGACCTGCAGCAGTAGGAGTTGATTTACTGGCACGCTGCTGACTGTATTTCCTTATCCGTGCCTCACCATCGCACTTGTTGGGGTCAGAGGTTTACTCCTTGCTCCTGTTGTGGGCAACGGGGTTCTTTAGGCTATCAAAATGGTTTGGCAATAATCTAGTGCATTTCTGATTATCAAACTTTCGGAAAAGTGACAAACACAGCCTGCCTCCCTGCTGTCTCTGGAGCTCTGTGCTGAGAAAATGCCATTAATATTTTTTCAAAACCTGCTGTGTGAAAAGGGAAGGATTTTGAACATCTTTTCCCTATCTACCTAATTCCCTCCATTACCCTCCCTGCCCTCAAATGCAATTCTCCGGCATAATCTAAACTAGGAACCTGAAACAAACAGCTTCACAGTGTGACTATAACCTATTTAAGTCATTTCAAAGCCAACAGATGTTTTATAGGCTAAGATTTTCAGCACTGTCACTTCACTGACCTCTGCTACTCGGCAGGAGGCTCAAAGTAGGCCAGGGGCTGCAGACAATTAAAACTTAAATCCTTTCATTAGCAGACATCAAATCTGCAGGTCACTCGATGCTTAAACACACCTTCTGCCACTATTCACTCAAGGCAGGTCAAATTGCACCAGACTCTGCTAACAGCCTTAAGAGACACCCAGCTGCGGCCTGCTGCCACTGGTCATTTCTTTCGAGAAGGAAAACATTTGATCCTTTCAGCGACCTCTGGACCTAGGAAAACTTAGAAGAGTTCATCCTCCATATCAGATCGGAGAGATGCCCAGGAAACTCTCTTCTCTTGATAGCCCCATAATCGCTTTCCAAACCTACTGCTGATGCGGTGAGCACCGGGAGTTCTTTTGGCCATATCATCCTCACCATTTCATGGGTTTCATAGAAATCCATATTTCATTTCTGTAAAGTTTTTCCTTACAAAGTCACCTCACCTGCTCCTAGACCACCAGGGACAGTGAGGATAGGATGTGCCTGTTCTTTCTCTCCAAAGGCTCCTGTTGCAATCACAAGGATGAAGAGAAACAGCCTTTTGGCTAATTTTTGCTATTTTCCATCCTTTTATTCCTGTTAATATGTTTAACCTAACCCTTTGTTTATCTCTGTTATTGGCTAGAGATAGCCAAGGCCAGCATCTGGCTCATGAATTCCTATGTTTCTTGCAGATTTTCTGCAAGGAAAAGAATCAATATAAGACAATTAATTTTACATGTGTTAAAAATAGGTACAATCTACTACATTTCTCTATGATTCCTAAAGCAAATTTCCTCAAATATTATTGCTGTCTGGACATGGGACGGTTGATTGTTACTTCTGCTATTTCTTTTTAGGCTTCCTCTGCTCCATAGAGATTAATCTGAGCTGGAAGCAGGGGAGAACAGTCTACTGATGGTTCAGAATAATTTGGATTTGACACATACTGCTCTTGTGTGCCATTGCACAAACCTGGGCTAAACAACCATCAGATTTAGAGTCTGGACAGGTTCTCCCCTGTTTTATTTTGGCCTGAATTGTCCATGTGGGTTTTCTTTATGTTTCTCTGCAGAATGTGGTACATTTATAATACTTGCTCAACATTTTTCCTCCAGGATCCCTAACATCTTGCATGATCCCAAGACATGGCTAGGACATGTTAAAGCCTCTAGTCTTTGATTTTGATTTACTACAGATCATGAGAAAAAGTTAGTGACCTGTGATGGAAGATCTGGTGACAACGCTGACATTTTTGGTAAGTAAAACATGTGCTCTGGTTGCATGGGAAGGACTAAACGTGCCTTTTCTGTATTTGTTATTGTCCTTTGACTTGTTCATAGCAGCAAGATTTGTGTCAGCAAGTAGAATTAGGACATGGTAGACTGTCAGCTTTACTCTCTTACTGTTATATTAGAGAATTATAAAATTGCTTGAATTCTAGAATATCCCCTTTCATGTCTTCAGGTCTCTGAAAACTTGCACAGCAGAACTGCACAGCTGTGGATTTTAAGGAAGGAGTAAAATGTGTTCTCATCTATTCTGGATGAGAGCAGCTTAAACACTGGCAGCACCTTATTTCTCCATCCTCATCACCATCTTTGGTGGTTTTGTTTGTTTTCTGATGTAGTGGCCTCTGCCCTTAGGCGGTTTTCTGAAGCAAGCAATGAATCAGTTGAAAATAATAGCCAGCCAGCTCAGTGGCACCATATTAATGATCTGGGGACAAGTTCCTGGAGTTCAAACACAATCAAAACATCAGTTGACTTCAATTACAGGTTCAGAATGTAGATAAAGGAGGCATAATCCTGCTTTGATTGATAGCAGCTCTATTACATCCCACACATGCAGACCACACCAAAGTAAACCCTTTTGTTTGCCATGTCCTATTTAAGGCACCTTGTTTCAGTATTGCCTAGTTCTCCACAGCTACCTAAATCTGTAATTTTGTGTTCTAATCCAAATGATTTATTATGAGTAAGTTTTTAGCGAAGACTGACCAAGTATTGCATGATTGCCTTGGCTGCTAGACAGAAAGGGAGTTGTTATTCTGACCCTATTCTTCACACTTTAACTCGGCCTCCCATACTGACATTTCGGCAGAGGAATGGAGTGTATCACCAGAGGGTAGGGAGCAGCGATGCTGTCTGTAATTCCTCCCCCAGACTCCCCCTTGATATCTGGATTGTAGTTTCTTGGTTTTAAAAGGTCACTTAGCAGAAAGAGAATGCCACATTATTCATTCCTCACAACCCTCATCCCGTCTCTCCTTATTCATTCCTTACAACCCTCATCCCCTCTCTCCTCTTTTGGGGAGAAACATAGAAATTAGCAGCCAATGTCTGTTCAAAGACGGTGCTCATCTCTAAAGTGGAACTATTCATATGCATTTTCCAATCATGCTGGTTTGTTATTTTATTAGAAAGAGATTCTTTCTAAAAAAGTGCCTATTATCACCCCATCCCTCTCAGCCCTCCTAGGCATTTGCTGTATCCTGCTGCACTCAACCCTGTGTGTACCACAAAAGGGCAAGAGTCACTAAGGAATTCATAATCCTTGCCAGCTGAACTTGCCATCATCCACTGGCAAAATAATTCCCTTGCTACAGCCCTTATTTTCCATTCCACTCAAGTAAAAACGTCTGGGGCATTGACATTGCCCAACATGAGCAGGATGGAGCCAAGATCTGGTCAGACCTTAGATAAGCTGCACAAGGATGTTCAGACTACGAGGGGAGCCCTTCATCATGCTGCAGTTCCTGAACCAAAGGCACTTCTCTACATAGGCTATATCATTACTGCCTTTTGAACCACATCAGAGAACACACTGGGGCTCCTGACCCAACTGGTGTCCACTTTTCATGTCCAGATTGCTCACACTCACAACAGCTGAAGCAGACAGATCAGGAAAGCTAAAACTTCCTGGAATTATTTGCACAACAGCATATCTGTTGCAGCTCATCAAAAGAGTTTTACTCCTCTGGTCTTCTGCTTCAAGCCAGTTAGGTTATTATTTAAATACTTTTTAATAACCTGAATCATTCAGTGAGCAAGGACACCCATACTTTAAGTTATTTTCATCATTTCTTTGCTATATAATCTAAGCTTTGACTAATATGCTCACTCAGAGAGATTCTGGTTGGAGATAAATCAAGAACTGCTTCCACAGAAAACTGTCATTTCTGCTTTCTTGTCTTTTGTTCTTTATTGTAATCCTTATTTGTTGCAGTTCCCTGCAGCAATTTCTTTACCAGGACTGCTTTCTGGTGAACTTCCAACAAACCTTAGCTGCCACAGAAATTCCCCATCATATCTGCATTCCCATGGCATCTGCATCGCTTTCTCCCACAGCTACTAGGAAAGTGAGGGTCTAAATCTTGCCCATTTTCGGTCTGTTCCTGTTCTCCTGTCTCCTCCGTGCAGAGGAAGTGCACAAATCATACCCTTCCTTGCAAATAATGTGGTGGCTAAGCCAAAGCCTGTTAACCTAATGGAAAATCTTATCGGTTTTGATGGAACAGTTCCTTATTCCATGCAGAAACAGGTCAGATCTGCACCAGTGGAAATAAATCACTGTGCAACAGCTGAGGATCTAACTATTCAAAGAAAGGCTCTGTGAGCAGTGCATGCCTCTGCCTGTCCCCCATATATAACTCTCCCATGACTGCATGACCACAACGCCTTTTCTCTAGAAGAATAAAAAAAGGATAGTTACACAATAAAGACTGCAGACGTACAGCAAAAGGCAGGCAGTGAATATACTAAGACATCTCACACCAATACAGTTCCAGTATTTACATCCAAAAGCAGTTATAGTTATTCCCGTGCAGCGATAGATGCTTTTAACCCATCTTTTCAGGCTAGGGGTTAGGCTAAGGAGAAGTCAGTCTCCTTATAAATGAGAAGCTTGCAAGCTCACTTGGAGTATCAGAAACATGTCACTAAAGACGGAATTTTTCTTATTTAAGGGTGCAACTCCACAGTGACTTTAATCCTCCCAGAGTGCTGGGTAGTGCAGAATATGCTGTTTCAACAACCCCCTGCCTTAACTAGGTATTCCTAGCTCTTCCTTGCTGTCATTTCTAGATTTTATTCAACTGCTCAGTGCCCAAGAAACTGAGAAGGCTGAAATTTAACTAAAAGAAAATAAACATCAAAAAAAAAAAAAAAACACATGAAAAAAAAAGACGAGGATATTTCTCTGCCAGCTCAATTCCCCACCCACGTTCACTGCATGGTTATGTGAAAACGAGCTTCAGCACACAGGAGTGCTCAGGATCACAAAGCAGAGGGGAGGCAGAGGATGGGATGCTTATTTTCCACAGCAGCTGAGACTGATATTGCATTAAAGAGGATGTAAAACTGCACCTTAAAGCAGAGTTTCCCTGTGGAAACCCTTTTTCTTTACAGACTGATATAAAAAGCCTACACAGACCCTTACACCTTGAAGAGTTAAATCTTCAGCCTCTGAATTCAGGTGAGATGGATCCTGCCAGTGATGAAGGAGGTTTCCAGGGTCTGGAAGCACTGGAGTCATGCAAAGGCACTGCTTCAGATTACATGTAACCCAGAAACCTAATCCAACTGATCTCATTCATTTGTTGTACAATTCCAGGAGTTTGGACAAGCTCCTGCCAGCACCAGCATGTTTCCTCCTAAACTTAAAATAACCATCAAAATTGCAACAGCTCCAGTAAGAAGAGATGCAGGGTTAAGAATACAATGTGTCCCTATTCAAGCCTACAGAAAAGCTGTTGTGAAAGGACAGGCGTTATTAGTGTGGCAGGAAACCAGACTGAAAGGGGCCAATTATTTTCTTAAAATCACTTTTTTCTCCCGAGTCTTCCCCTTCTTACTGGACTTCATGTAAGGATCTGACTCACACTGAACTAGAGGCAAAGCTCATCCTGCTCAAAGACCTTCTGCCTGCTAAGCACGTGGGGAAGGAGAAGAGACAGCACCAGAATAGCAATGCTGGTGTTATAAAGGCTTCCAGCTTCTCCTTCTAAAGCAAATACAGGTCCGCTGTCTGAAAGAAAAATACAAAAGCATTTTAAGGGTCTTGTGTGAATCAGGAGAGCCTGAGAACTTCACTATCAGCAAGGAAGGCTCCTAAGAGATCAAGTAGTTATTCAGAGTCCAGAGAGGCAACTCCCTCTCCCATCCTCCAAATTAAAGGTAGAAGTTGTGTTAACATTGGAATATAACTAGTAACACGCATTGCAGCCTGTGTTAAGTAACACAGAGGACTCAGTCTGCCAAAAAGCAGAGAAAATCCAATTCAGAGTCACCTGAATCATGCATTAGGATAGCCGGGGCAAGAGAGGCAGAGATGAATCAAATGATGTGCCCCAAACTCACACTATGACTGACCACATGTTTTTTTTTTTTTTTTTTTTTTGCAGAAAATGCTCTCTCTCCAGATGTTCCAAGTGTCAGTGGCTCAGTCACTGCTTCAGCAGTTGCTCCCTTATCCCTGGAATCTTGGTGCCTTTGTGACCACCTAAAATGTGAGAGTCTGATGCTGAGGACCTATGGTTCGGCCTGCTGGCTTCAGGCTTTCCTACATGAGGTCCTCTCAGCCCCTGCCATCAGCATCATTTTATTTTGTAGACCATCTAGTTAGTTACGAGCATTACAAAAGAAAACAAAAAAGTGGTAGGGGGAAATAAACTTTAGTCTTCTTTTTTCCCTCAAAAATGGACACTTGTACAGTAATAATCAGGGGGAAAGGCACTGGCAGAGAGTGCAGGAGCTGTGGACAGAAACCTGTGCCCCAAAAGAGGCACTGTTAATCTCAGGATTTGCAATTTAATATTAAGAGATGCCTGACTTATAAAAATTCTCCTAAGTAGATGTGCTCAAGGCTGAGGCAGCATAACATCTTTCTTAGTAATTGGGGGTTATCTAAGGCTAAGGACCCACAGGACAGCTTGAGGAAATGCAGAGTAGATCCAGTCAGGTCTAGCCGGCTCCTTTGAGTCTAATGAGCTGGCTCCATCCTAGCAGATGGCATTGCAGCAAAAACACACTAAAGACGATGCTGATTCAAGGAAGAAAGGGTAAAATGGATGGTGAAAATGATCTTTAATGGGGAATGCGTGAAAAAAACCCAAACTTCAGTGTTGAATACGAGGGAAGAGGGGATTAAACAGAGAAGGGATGAGGGATACCAGTCTGAACACTACTTTGCCCTCTCTTTTAGCAGTAAACAGGAGAGGGGAAATGTTTTTTTTTTTTTCCCCACCAGGGAAGATTTCATCAAAAATTAGTTAAGGACACGGTCCTCGCTAAAAACAGGTGGATTCCTGTCGCACTCACTTTATCCAGACTCTGGGAAATCAGGGAAGAAATCAGACTTGAGACCCCTCCCACTGCAGCATCATTTGTACCCTGGGAACAGTGCAGGAAAATGAAAACTGGAGGAAAAAGAGCTGAGGGTTTGCCAGAGCGTAATTTACTTTCATGAGACGTTGAAACAGAGGAGGCTGATGTCTTTCTATAAGGTCAAGCAAGGCTGCTAGCTTAAAATGGGACAAACTCTCTAATCTCTTTAAAGTGAAGAGGCAGCCAGGGTACAAGCAGAGTCCGAGCTTAGAGCTGGAACCACAGCCTATCTGGAGGGACTGGGACCAGATGAGTCTCCTGTAAGTCTCGATTCGAAGGAAATCACGGGAGCTGACTCCCCAAAGACAAACATAATTTACTACCCTGCCCTGGTATTGCTTGATCTAGCTTTGTTTCAATGAAAACTGCATCCAGTGCAATCACACAGGCACAGGAAAGTGGTTTCAGTCTAACATTGCTCTTATTGCCTAACTATAAAGAAACAAAACTATTCCCTTTCTCCATCTTTCCTGCAAGTGTCCAGTCCAAAAGCACCAGAGGTCCATGGGAAGTGTTTCCATGAACTTCAGCAAAAGTTGGGTTGTAATATTCCCAGAAACCAGAATATATCAATCACTTATGAGCCATTTTCTTATGATAAATGAAGGAACTGCAAATTCCTGAGTGTATGTTAGAAGTGCCCACCAGCCGTATAAGGCTGACAACTGTAAAGCTGCAGCAACTCCTTTAGCTGAAGCTGAGATTGTTATTTTGGGGTAAATAAGGTCTATGTTGTCTTTAGCTATTACATCTTCAAAAATTATGTCTACTTTTCTCTTTCTTTCTTCCATAAACAAGAAAACTGTTGCTCTGTAACAGACTTTCCAGCAAGTAATGAGATCAAGGTAAAATGAAAGTTAAATATCATTCAAATCCCCTGGCACCTTTATTTGAATGTTCCCAGTGTTATTAATGTGAAAATACCTTGGAGTGAAATAATGGCAGCTTATCTGAGATCAAGAGATTTTTTTCCCCCGTTGCTTGACGCACTTGGAAGAGGATTGAGCAAAAGCGAAGAATATAAAGATCAGGTCCTGGTAGCTGCTGACCTAAGAGGCAGGCACAGTTGATGCAAAGGTCTCCAAAAATGATGCCTAACTCGGAGGGCAGAAAACATCTGTCTCCTTTAAAATCTCTGAACTGTGAGTGGGGATAGGAAAAAAAAAAAACAAAGAAAGAGTAAACCAAAATTCATTTATACCTAAGATGGAGATGGAAGATCAGGCCACCTCTGCCTGATTTGGAAGAGGGAAAGGAATCGTTGCCTCTGTCCCTCCAGTTCAGCAGGCTGGCGGCTTCGCCTGGAAGGAGCTTTTCCTCCTCTCCCCAGTTCAAGTCGTGCCAGGGGGTGTAATAATCAAACATTAATTGAACCAGAGGTGGGAGATGGGGCAAGCATGAGTGAAGTGGTTTGCAAAGGCTTTAGCCAGCAACAACAAGCACACACAGGAGGAGACCCAGCCCTATGCCACTGCGCAGCAGCTGCAAAAATCCCTTTGGAGAGGCCAGCATGAACACAGGCATTGCCACCTGGCAGCGGGAAGAGGCTGCGGAGCAGGAATTGCCCCAAGGAAGGAGGGTTTCTTGCTTTAAAAGGCTCCCCAGCTTGTGGGCAGAGGTTGCTTGCTGGCTTGTGCACAGCCCAGTGTCTCCCTGCAGCGCTGCTCTCTGCTTCTGCAGTGGCCTGAGGAATCCAGAGCCCTCGTCACAGCGAAATACTGCAGCTCTGTAACTGCAAGGTATTTTTTTGCAAAGCTGCTTAGAAGTGGAAGTCAAAAAATAAATAAAGAGGGATAAAAAACAGCTCTAGCTGGCTGCAACTTCCAAGTACTGCAAATATATGTGAGTGCCCAAGAGTGGTCAGCTCTGGGAAAAGAGGTATTTTTCTTCCAAGAGGGAGTTCTGTGTCTGCTCGGAGATTTGGATGTCCCATAAAACTCCCCGCTTTCAACTGCATGCAAGGAAATAGTTTGGAGCTCACGGAGGGCTGGCTGTATGCAGATACACAGCAAGGCAAAATAAGGCAAGGCAGAGCATGGTTCACTGCCAGGGATTCATTAGGTGGGTAGAGCATTCACCCACGTGTTCTGTCACTTGGGTCAAAAGACACTGGCGACAATCAGCCCATATTTTAGTACTTTGTTTTGTACTTCGTTTCGTATTTAGGCTTTTTTCCCCCAGCAAGCCCTGGAAAGAGTTTGTAGGACCTGCTTGGATGCCTCTCTTCTTCCAGGGAAAGGGAGGAAATATTTTGACAGGGAGTTCTGGTTTTATCTGCACTTTTTTTTACATTTGCAATGTGGGAGCTCTGCTAGAAGGAGATTTGAGTGTGCAAAATCAGATGATGGCCCTTTCGCCAAAGGATTTGCCCTCAGCATGAGAGCAGGGACTGCAGAGGAAGGCAAGCACACAGGAGGATGCTTGTCCAAAAAGCATCCGAGCATCAGGCCGTTATTGGTTATATAGTTACGTACCACTGTTTGTCAGGGACTTATCTGATCTTCCGAAAATCAGAGCTGAGAGTAACCGGGTATCGACTGTGCTGCTTTTAACGCGTGTCTTTTAATCCTAAAAGGGCAAAGCAATGGTTTTCCAGCAGCATGAAAACTTGTGGGCTTGTAATGACAGGAGCTCGCTGCCCTTACCGCAGCACTCGCTGCAGAGAGGCTATTACGTGCAAGAAGTTAAAAATGCAATCAGAAAGTTGATTTTACTTTTGCAGAGTTTGGAGATGGAGCTAAGCAGATTCAGGGGATGTTTCAAGCTGTATCAAGGGTTATTTATGAAGGTTGTGAATGAATGAAATATCCCCTGAATTAAACCTTTCTGAGAATACAAGGCTTTCCTTATGTCTTTTAAAACTTATAATACAAAACAGAGACCATAGAAAAATATACAGACAAGCATAAATATGATTTTTTTCCCTAGACGCACCCATGCAGCATCAGTATCTCCAAATTTATACCATAGCTCTACTGCCATCAAGTGATAGAAAGATTTTTAGTGAAGATATCCCCAAAATAAGAAAAAAAACAGTCCGTGCAGTGTAAGTTACAGAAACTCCAGAGCTCGTGTGCGGAACGGAGGCGTATTTAATATTCTCCCTGCCTCCTCCCCATGAATGGTAACTATGGTTACTCCTGGCAAGCCGAAAAGCTCTCCGTGAACTTCACAACCAGCGAAGGCGAGAAGCCGCCTTGCAGCACAAGTCAAGATTTAATTACTGCTTGTTGGCGACACAGATGAAGAAAGCTCCCGTGCGCGACCTTGCTTCCCTCCTGCTCTGCATCGCGTGCAGCCCACAGCAGGACCCGGCTCCTCGTTTAGCAGCAAAGCTGTGAGCGCTCGGGAGCCAGCGCTCAGCCGCCTGTCCTCTCGTGAGCACGTGTGATTGCAAAACATGGGCTGTTTCAGCAGAAGGGAGAAGAAAAGCCAATGAAGAGGTTGGTGACTAAATCCAAAACCCTTTCAGGCCAGAGCAGGTCCCCTACAAAGAACAGTGTCGTGACAGCCTGTGATCCCTGCTAGGGACCACATCAGGACATGTCCTGGTGGGGAACCTGCTGAGCTGTCCTGAAGAGAGGTGACTACAAGGACTAACAGCCTTTTGGGGACCAGACTCACAGGGATGGAGTCCCTGCTGCAGGTTCTTCCATACTTGACACTTTTCCATCGCTCTCTGCCCTCTGCAATCCCTGGTCACAACAGCTGTCCCCAAAGCTACCTGACATGGGACCCCAAGAGTGACTCGGCTCACTGGTTTTAACTGACAGTTCTGCTGCAGTGACCCTGTAGGATTGAAACTGGGAAATCTGTGGTCTCCAACAAAGAGGAGGCAGCAAACGGTGACCGTGCTGGCTTTGGAGAAGCTGCAAGAGGAGTTGGGTCCAAAGAGCTGCTCATGATCAACACCTGTGACCCCAGCACCTTCAAGGAGGGAGCTACGCAAGACTCATCCTCTCAACCACGTGCAGTCCAAAGCCGGGTCAAAATGATGGGTGGCAGTTCACAGAGCCACAAAGTCTGGGTTCAAAATTCGGTTCCTAAACTTAGATACCACGTGGCCTTATGTGCTTTAAGACCAGATGATTCGGTTCTGTTATTAGGCAGATGAAGAGCCTCAGCCTGGAGACAGATTCCCTGTAGAAGAGGAAGCTCCTTCAGCCAACCAGGAGGAAATTATGGGGAGAAAGGAGTGACTCTTTCAAGGGCAATTAGGTACTTAATGCAGGAAGAGGAGCAGCAGGGAGCCCTGCCTAAAGCTGGGCTCATCCCTTCAGGCAGAAGGACATAGAAATGGTCGGATGTCTCTTTCCACCTGGCAGGCTGGAAAGCTGCATTCTGCCTACTGTATCCCACACGGATGCCCTGTTACCGAGGCAGTGAGACACTGACCCCCAGTTCCTTTCATCCTTTTTTTTAAATCAAAACAATTGCAGTTTGCACAAAATCCTTAATTATAAAACTGGCATTGCCATTTTTCACTTGAGTGTTATGAAGAGAAATAGGTTAAATATAGTGATGCATTCTAATACCCTAGAGGAAGACTTGCCAGATCCTTTGGCAAATGCCTTTTCCTTGTGTAAATGTTTTGTATGTCCAACACCACTGGAGCAGGGAAGAAATTGGTTCATCCTAGTCCAGAGCTGGCACTCAGACACAGTAGGATCCTGCAGTAACCGACCCGGCTTTAGCACCACAAAATGCTCAGGATTATGATCTGTGCTTGTAAGGCACCATGAAAGCACAATTTGAGCAGTCAGCCAGACTGTATGCCAGAAATAAATCAGAAAACGCTCTAATGGCCTGGAATCCCTTGGGTGATCAGCGGCAAAAATAATATTTCCCATCCAGCAGAATTCCCCTCCAACAAAGCAAAGTTTCCTGAAGCCAAAGCAGATCTGATGAGACCCGACCTAACCACTTGTGGGGACATAGCGAGGGGGTGAAAAAAGTCCTAATAACACAGAAAGGCTAATGATGGACTCAGGATATTTGTTCCAACTGCCCTGAATTTTGCTTGGAACACAGCATCATCCAAAGAGACATTTATGGACTAAGGCAGCTGAATTTCAGGTCTTCCTGTCATGTCTCGATCAAAATAGATGGAGAAGGGAAGCAATGTGAACAAAGGATAAAAAAGAAGGATGGTGACAGCACAAAGCAGCAAACAAGACTGTTATTTCACACTTTTTTTCTATTGTTTTTTTTTTCTGCGCGCTCCTGTCACAAAGCAAGAGGATACTTCATGGACTCAGAGCAGATGTCTGAGCTACAAGAGGCAAGATGTATTCAAAGATCTAGATGTTTATTTTATTTTATGTGCGCATGTAAACACACACAACATCTATGAAAATACAAAAATCTGCCAGCTTGTACATATGCATAAATAGAAATCAAAGAAAGGTCTCAATGAGGAAAAATATGAATAAATATCTTATTTTTAGATAATTTTCTTTCAAGAGGCAGTGACTCCTAAGAGGCCATTTCCATGCCAGCAGTGCAGCCTTTTCTTTGGAGTGCAGCAAGTTACACAGGAGAATAGAAGTTCAATT
Organism: Crypturellus tataupa; assembly: GCA_034781795.1. Lineage (NCBI taxonomy): Eukaryota > Metazoa > Chordata > Aves > Tinamiformes > Tinamidae > Crypturellus > Crypturellus tataupa. The sequence continues at coordinate 1,122,813 of JAWLRI010000332.1, forward strand.
AAGAGGCTGCTTGCGTGTGACTGATAATGGCTTTGACATTTGCAGCCTCCTGACAACAACGCCGGAGCGAGAGGAGGGGGAAAGGAAAGCAAAGAACAAGTTCTTTGCAGAGGACTGAAAACATCCTTCAATGAGGGGATTTAAATACCCAAGGTTTTGTGCTTGTGATGGTAGAAACAGCGCTGCCCTCCTTGCAGTATTTTGCCAAATGCTGCTTGCCAAGGAGCTGCTTTGTCCTGACTGGATAAAATCAGCAGCTTTGAGGGACCCCAGGTGCAAGGTGGGTCCTGTCACTTAAAGCAGCATCCAGGGAATCTGAGGAAGATCCAGGACGTAAATGTTCTGCAGGACTGATGCTCCTAGATAAGGCACATAGTGAATAAAAGCTTTCTCATCCAAAGCCCTTGATGGAAGCATCCAGGGCAAAAAAGTAAGTCATTTGTTCTCTCCATAAGGTTGCAGTTGTATTTTCAGACCCGAGTAACACTAAGGGGAGCTCAGTGTCGCTGCTTGCTTGGGATGAAAGCAATGCTGTCTCTTTGGATCTGGCTGCCCTCTCTCTTCTGCAAACGTCTTGAGGGAAAATGTGTGTATTTGCCAGAAAAACTCCAAGACCCAGTCACCAACCTTTTAGAAAAATTGAACTTTTAGTGACTCTGCTGCACATCCTTACAAATGGTCCACATGAAACACATTGCTATTTGCACTAACAACTTTAGGGAGAGAAGAGAAAAGAAAGCTTAATTTCAAAATTCAGCTTAATGAATCAGAAGCAATCAAAATGCAAGCTCCTTCCCAATTCAGCCTCCCAGGTCAACACGAACTAATTACTCCAGCCGATAGCCCCTGAGATAGCCACAGAGCAGTGGGGAATATAATAATATATGGGGAACTGTGTGGGAAGATTGATTACATGACCTGTTAAAGCACAGATAGACATCCTAAGGCATCATGTCACTGGTCTAGCTAGTGTGACATGTCTGCTGTAATAAAATCAAGTCCAGGTCACTTCAGAGCTAGGTAGATATGTGCCATTCCCTGGGGATGTCTCACCTTCACAATATTTAGAGGTTCTGCATTAGCATGCATAAGCTATATATAAATATATATCTACATGCTCCACCCCTGAGACCATGAGCTCCTCGTGGCACCTCTGGAGATCCTCTAGTCCCTTGGTCAAGCAGGGTCACCTGGAGCACAGTGCCCAGGACTGCCCAAGCTCATGGCCTGAGCTTACCTATGTGGACATTACAGGGACAGTGTCCAAATCCTTCTGCTCACAAGAGCCCCACAGGGTGGAAAAACTCACCCCTTTTCACAACGGGGAGCCAAAGCAGAGATGAAACCTAAAAGACTTGCCATAGTAAAGAGGAGACTCTATTACCAGTCTCCCAGGCCATATGTTAGCAGGGGACTATGCTCACATTGCGGTTTATGCAGGCAGACAGCAGGGTTTATATCGCCTTGGAAAGTTTATGAGAGCTCCTGGCTCCTAATGTGATGTTTCCCTTGAGTGTGATGTGGCTAAAAGCGAGCAGAGAAGACCTGCTGCTTGAATGTGCTGCAGAATTTTGCCTTTAGCTCAAGACCCAGAGGCTGGAGTTTTCAGAGCTGAAGAACGAGGCTTTTGGTCTCAGATCCCCAAAACAGCATTCATGATTATTTTGCTGTTTATAGCTCATTGATTCGTTACTCCAGGCCTGCATGGAGGGTATTTTTCCATGTCTGTCTTTCATATAACATCTTGCAACTTGACAGAATATACTAATTCTGAACAAGAAAGTACATCTATCCATTTGGCAGTGCTTTTTAGTCAGAAGTTGGATTTTACATCATCAAAACTTGGTATATGCACATGCAAGACATGCATGATGCAGAACCTACATGTCTACATCGCTCCCCCACAACACTGCTTTGCTGCTTGCTCCTAAGTTGTCAAATGCAATTACTCAAATTGCTAACAAAGAGAAGGAAGGGTTTGAACACAACCCCAACCCATCCAGATGACAGAGCTGTGCTGCTCTGACCTCTCGTGCTTGTTCCCAAACTCCGTGACATACAAGGTTGTGTAGAAGACACTTGAGGATCTAGGAAGACGGAAAATGGGAGGTAATGGCACAAAGACAAAACAAGATTAGATGGGTTTAGCTTAGTAATAAAACGAAACGTCATAGAGAGCATAAAAAAGACTTTAGGCAGCTGCAGGAAAACTACAGCCAGTTTCAAACTCCCTGTGACAAATATGCAGATTTCCCCAAAAAAAAAAAAGACAAATGATATTTTTCCATGAGGAAAAAAGGTAGTATAAGACAGAAATTATGAGGGCTAAGGTTGTGTCACGGCAGTTTGGATCACTAGTCCGTCAAGTCAGGACTTTGCCTCCAGAAGCAGTCGGCACAGTATATTGCTGAAGAAAGGAGAAAAAATGAAATCCATGCACAATGCATTTGGCTATGCTGAAATGTCATAACTGGAAGGAAAAGCTATATGGGGACATATAGATTCTGCCTTGAGAGACAGCAATAGAGCAAGCTGGAAATATGTTTTAAGTCCCATTTGCTAAGGTGGAAGGGGAAAGTGAAAGCTGGATGCAGGAAGCTTCAGCTGCTTATGGTCCTGTCCAAGTGCCTCTTCTGTGAGCACCGCACCACAGTGAGCTAAGACGTTGGGAAGATGCTGGCCCCTCCAGATTTCAGATGAAGCAGCTCACTAAAATATTACTGATTTCTACGGCAACATAATTGCCCGGAGAAAAACTTCCACTGGGCTCCATCACAAGCTAATGCAGCTATGAACTTAAAACTTGCTGTGCAGCCTATGTTTAGGTTCCAAAAATTTAGACCCCTAAATTTCTACTTTTTGTCTAGACTCAGTCTTAGGACCTCTTTTGAACCACAGCTCTAGAAACCTGGATTTTCTCCCTTCAAAGCCAGCTTGAGCATGTCCACAGAGCGTACATGTGGGGAACCCCAGCACACCATCAGTCACTCTTCATTTTTGTGTAGAGAGAGCTCACAGAGAAACCCCAGATAATCCAACAAAACGCAGTATTTGGCACACTGGGGAAAGCATCACTATAATTTATGTAAGTGAGGCTGGAAAGATGTTGACTTTCCCTATTATCCCAGGGAAACGCTTCCTAAGCCAGACAAAATCCTGATGTAGAAATGAGGGATGGAGGGCAGGAAATGGGAAAGGGAGCACATGGCCCTGCAGCCGCTGCTCTCTAATGTGACCCAGAGCACAACTGCTGCACCAGAAAGAGATAACAGGGGCTGTAATCACCTGATTTGTCTCCCTTTGTATAAACCTCTTTTTGCAACCTGCCAAGTCAAACATTTATTAGAATAAAAAGCACAAACTGACTGGGCAGGTTTCTACAAAACCAATTAGTGATTTTCTGCAGGCTGCTGCTGGGTTCATATACACACAACAGGATTCTCAAGGGAAAAGAGAGATAAACAGAAATAGAAAATTCAGAAGTGGGAAACATGAAAGCCCCTATTGCAGTAAACCTATGTACACCACAAAGTTTTCTCAAAGAAAAAATCATGGAATAATTTTTTAAAAGGCAAGATCTGTTTATGAATAAATAAAAAAAACTCAGAGTAAATTTCTGAAAAAAATCACAATTGCTTAATGTTATTAATGGCTGTATTTGTCCACCCTTTTAAAATTTGATCATGGCTCCATCCATATTAGATGACCTCTTGCTGTTAGCATGCAGAAATTTCTTCACATCCTCACCAGATCCCTTTCAACCATTTCTAATATTAACCATTTGAGGCCTTTCCACTTCCCTGTTATGCTTCCTGCCAGTTTTGAGAAATCTTTTTCATTCTTCCCTCTTCATTTCCTCAGGAATTATTTCACAGCAGAGAAAAAAAAAACTAAAAGAGAGCAAAAATCCTGTAGGTTAGCATCTTTTAAAACATACTCTTAAAACTGCAGTAACATCACTCTTGGGCATTTCTGGGAAAATTGATGACCGCTTGTCTTACTGCCCTGCAGTCTTGCTTCAGGCCATCAACTCTCACAGCCAATCCATAATCCCTAGGAAAAGCTCTGGGCCTTATCATTGTTATATACATTAAAAAAAGTAAATATTAGTATAGCACTCCCTGCAGACCATGGTTGGACAGTGGCCTTTGCTGGATCTTCTCCCCATCCCTCTCAAGCTGGTGGGCCCCCAACCAGACGTGGTTTTGTGGGAGCAGCACTAACCATAGGGGAAGATCAGCTCCCTACACTGCACTGGCCACGCTCCTCCTAACACAGCCCAGGGCACCATTTATCGCAGCAAGAGCCTGTTTCTGGCTCTTATTTAACCTACCACCCACCGCTGCCCACAAGTCCTTCCCAGCAGGGCTGCATTTCACACTCTGGGCTCCTGGCCTGACTCAATGCCTGGGGCTTCTCCATCCTCCGCGCAGAGCTTTGCATCTCCCCTGCCAAACAGGTTTCTGTGAGCCCCATCTTCAAGTTTACCAAGCTCTCTCCAATGGTTACTCTGCCGTTTGTTATGTCAGACATTCTGCCTAGTTTAGTATCATCCACAGAATGCTTTTTTTTTGCCTTTTTTCAAATATTGGTTTCAGTAAGACAGTTGGAGTGAAAACACCATTTACTTGTCACGATTGTGTGCTTGTTCATTAGTTTGCATAAATTAGAGTCTCCTGCTCTCCTCACTGCGATGCCTGCTGACCCCATCCTGCTGCTGAATTAGGTCTACTTTAATGGGTTTTCTCAGAGCATTTCAATTCTACAATGTAAAGCTTCATTTCCTAGGGATTTCTGCAATGAAAGCATCTCAGCACCCAACAGCCTGAGACATCTGTGGAGACCGAGCTATCCCACAAGCTTTCGGTGCTGGAAAAATTGATGCTGTGCTGGCTGGGAGCAGCCACGGGGTTGTGCGGTGGAGATGTCTCTACTGAGAAAATGAAGAGCTTTGTGCAACTTTCAGCACAAGTCTTGGTATTAGTTTCAAGGATGGTGGTGCTTCCTTGCTTTAAAGTCAGCACCCATGTCCTGCTGGTGTCTTTTCTTTAGTGTCTGTCAAGCTCCTGGCCAAGCAAACCCGTTTGTCTCCTTTGCCTGCTGGCAGCAAGAGCTTCGTTCCTTCCTTTTTTCTTCTTGCATTACAAACCCTATTTTTCACAAAAATATTTCAGTCCAAATTTCCTTACCACCTAACACATCTCTTTGGGAAAGAGATTATTTCGCTCTCCAGGAACAGAGCACTGGCCTGAATAAGTTACTCTGGAGTTATAAACAGGAAAATGTTAATATGCCCTTTCCTCTGCCTCCTGAAGCCAGATGCAGCTCCCTCCTCTCCTTCCCTTCTTGCACCTTTAAATTCAGTTCTAAGCAGCTTAAAAGAAGAGCTGCTCCTAATTCAGTTCCAGTGGGGAGTATACTCTTTAAAAAAAAATTAAATAAAAACTAGAAACAGGTTCAAAAGTGCTATGTTGGGAAAACTGCCAAAACGATGTGAATGATACATAAAAGATAAAACATCCAACAAGATCTGCCAGTGCAGAAGCAAACGCTTCAAAGAAGAGGCATCAGAGTCCAATTACCTACATGCAGGGTGTCGTGGTTTAATAATGTAGAAAGGAGAAGAGGGAAACATCAACTTTTCAGCCTCCCGTGGCTGCGCACAGGTGCTAACTGCAGGGGTGTCACTGCGGATGGGGGCAGCTACTTCGTTTGCTTTATCCTGTCTACCCGCGGTCACCATCAAACCACTGCTGGCACCTGCAAGCCCTGTCACACTCGTCACTCTCCTCAAAGCCACAGGTCCCTTTACCCCAAAGCCTGCCCAGCTCCTCACCACTTTCTGCTTGAAGCATCTTTTTGTTTCCAAATACATTTTCTGATACGTTTCCCACCCATATCAGAACACTGCTCTCCTGATCTTCCTTGCCTGAAAGATGGGTGACCAATCTATAGATTTTTCTTTTGGTCTTCATTCTCTCCACCAGTGATTTTCACTTGGATTATCTATCTCCTTTCGCACTGCCCTCTCTTCATACCCCACTGCTCTAAGGACCGCGACACAATCTTTTCTTTCAGTTGCATCTTTCAACTTTCTTCTTCCTTGTGATGTAGAATCACATATGAAAACACTGCTGGATGCAGAGTCTGCACAAACTTAGCTGCACAAGTCCTAAGTAGGCCCCAAATACACTATTTAATTGGAGTTTCGCGATTTATCTGACGTTTCTACATTGTCTGCTTGCCGAATGAGGGAGTTTTCATCTCAGGTGCAGAACTTAATACATTACGGGTTTTTAAAAAGTACTTTGCTTAAAATGGTCCACTCCTCTGCCTTTTTTGATTCAGCTTGGCCATTTCTTAATCACAAGCTGTGTCACAAGGGTCTGAGCTTTGTTGTAGTTCTGAAACCCTTGTTGGGTATTTTTAAGTAACAGAATAACAGCAAATTTTGCAACCTATCAGTAATTGCCTAGAAAAAGAAAATTATCTTTTTTAGGTCTCATTCTGGAGTTTAAACATGGGGCCAACTTAAGCAAGTAGTTTTATGTGAGTCTGTGAGAGTCACTTGTATACTTAAAGTCAAACTTGTGCATAAAACTTAGTCACTAGGGACTATAGACCACTAAGTTTTTTCTCTAATTCCACATTCTCCTTGCTCTGAATATGAGACATATACAAGTCTTGTTTTATCTCTGAACAACAAACTTCTATAAAGAAAGGTCACTGACATTTCGTGGTGTTTCCCAATGATGACATCTCATACTTCATCAAACTTGCATTAAAATGCTCTTTTTAACGATGAGCAGCTCATCTGCCTCTGTTTTTGAGTAAATCTAAGAGTAAGCATAAACTACTTCTATTGACAGCTATAAAAACAAGCAGAGGCCAAAATCTCTTGCATTTCTGCCTTTGTCCACCCCAGGAATTACTGATTGAATGTCTCCTATTTTGAGCAAAAGCTGAAATATGGATTTTCCTTTCATCATCACCACTTGCCCAGCTGCATCCGTCATTAAGCTGTCCTAAAGATCTGTTACCCAGGAACAAGATGCCAGGCATATATCGTATCCTGAGGTGAGCTGTGGCAAGACATAAATTGATCTTGTGGCTCATGCCTTTGGAACCCAAATGAAAGAACATCAATTGTCATCAACTCCAGGAATATAAATAGAATTTGTTTATAAATAAATAAATATAAAGACGAAATCAATTCTAAGCATGTGGTGCAATGAAAAGTTAAAAAAATAACAAAAACACATACAGACACACACACCAGATTGTAGGTTAGTTTGATCAGAGGCAAAAAATATACTTCTGAACATAGACCATAGAAAGGAGACAAATTTTTTCAGTCAAACATTCCATTCCCCCAAAATTTCAGGCAACTGGATGCTGGAATTTTATTCCCAGATGCATAGTCCCATTGCCCCTGAATTACAATTTTTATGTTAAATAAGAACTATCACAGCATTTTTTTAGTAAGATATATTTTACAGTCTCAAGCACCCATTTCAAGTGTAAGTTCATCCTTCTTTAATACGTGTGAATAGGACTGTATTTCATTATTCTAGATGACACCTCACAGCACCATGTAACTCAGTTTCGCATGGAAATACCTTCTTTGAGCTATCTTCATGCTATCTTCACTTTTCTCTCTGTTATCCTGAAGGCTCAAAGCCATCCTGTGATTAACAGGTACACCCAGGTCTCCCTTTTTCTCTATTATTTCTAAGGGACAATTTCCAAGGCTACAGCAAAAAACCTTGTTATTAGCTCCTCAGTGAACTATATGGCACCTTGTAGCACTGAGTTTCATTCAACTGCTCTTGCTCTCCTCCTCGCTGTCATCCTGTTCCTCCCTCCTGATACCTTGTCCTCCTCCTTGCTGACCTCCTGCTTGCTTTACACGATCAGACAGTTTAACAGGCATATTCTCTTTTGACTCGTTAGTTCTAGGAAAATGGGTTAGAAGTTAAATACACTTGATCTAAAAATATGTCTTTGTAGAGCTGCAATAGTAACATCCCTCCTGCTCAATGGTTCAGTTTTCAGCCAAACACATTATTACTTCTCTCTTGTGAAGATCCTTATCTACTGTGTGAGTCCTGTACTAATCCCCAACTTCTCCTTGTGGTACTGTTTAAAACGTTCATTGAAGTGCAGAGAGATTTAAAATGTTATCATTTTAAATCCAAAAAAAAACCCTCCATTACTCTATCATAGAAGGTAAATTATATAGTAATTTGTAATACATTCCTGCTTTCATTTTGTTCCATTTATCTCCATGTTTTTACGGAATTTAATTAATCTCTCTGAAAATTTGAAGAATTCCCTACTATTACAGTCTGACTAGAAAATCTGTATTTATTCCATCTAATTTTTTATTCATTACTATTGTGTAAGGTTTATTATTTGACAAATGTATAGCATTACCTGTGTTAGACATATCATAGTCATGTAAACTCAGGTACCAATTTTGTCTGAATTCTGGGATGGAGATGTACAAACCTCCTTGATTTAATTGTATTAATCTTCTAGATCAACACTTACATATCTGATTAATGTGTTATTCTATAGAAGATCATACCAAATATCATCTGTGTTTAAGACCCAGAGATCTCCCATCATTTTCCATGATACGCCTAAAATATAGGTCCTATCAAGTGAAGTCTAGAGCAAGATTCATTTCCTTCAAGCACAGGCTTCTCATGCCCTCTGAGATGCTCTTGGGTGTCTCAGAGAGGATGGAACGGGCAGATACAACACAAGGCCCATAGGAGACTTTCCCATTTCAATAGTTGTTGCAGGGCACGTGGGGTGCCTTGAAAGACTGAATCTTTAATCTTCTTACTTCTGCTGCAGCAAGAAAATGATTGCCTGAACCTCCACAATATTAGTAAATAATAAGACACAAGTTCTAAAAAAAACTGTACGCCAAGCTTTGGTTTCCTAACAGTTTAGTTGCCTGCAGAGTCAAATGCTTCAGTTCAAGGTCACTTAGGAGAAGCGGGGTAGGATGCAAAGACTTGCAATACACAGCAAGCCAGATTATAGGGTCTAATCACTCGATCTGATCTTCTAGCCTCAAACTCCATGAAACCGTATGAAAATAACAGAAAAAGGACTTGCCAGTATGACTGTGAGCAAAAAAAAAAATGGTTCTCATTCAGTGCAGGTAATGATTTTGACATGGTCACTGAACTCTGGGCTTTGCAGAGGCCAAAAGCTTAACAACCTGAAGAGGTTGAACAGCCTTTATCTGTGGAGGTGGGAGGGAGGGAGCATTACGTGCAAAATTGCCAGAAAAAGAAAGCCTGCTTGAATCAGCAACTCTTAGCTCTTCCACTGTGATTGTAATTGATTTCAAGTCACAATTTAACAGAAGAAAAACACCATGTCATGACCAAACTGCCATCTAACCCCGGACTTTGCATAAAGTTTGGAGAAGTGTTGGCTTCAACTTCCCAGTACTGGGCTCTTCAGTGGAGGGAAAATAGTGGAAGAAAGATAACTACTTGGTTTAATAATGACTATGCAACAAGAGATTATTAATTGCAGCAGATATTACAAATTTGCTATCTCAACAGTACTTGTGAAAATAAATGAAATGGGAACATAATTGCTTTAGCTTTTCCATTATTTTAATTAATTTAGCTTTCATGTTCACTGATGCTATTGTCATGCTGCAGTGTAATGTTTTGAGCATGCCCCTGCCCTGCTCCACTGGGGTAATGTCTCAGGAATGGGAGTCAAAACGCTCTAAATTAATTTCTCTTTTCATCCTTTAATTAGAATGATGCTAATTTCCTTCAACATCATTATTATGTAAAAAGCCACACCTTGAGTTCTACTTTGCTCTGGTACATTGATGTGGGAGACGGAAATCACAAGAATTCCAGGATATGGGATGTGGCACCATTTACCAATGAAACAGCCTTACTAGATCTTTCCTTGCCAACAAAGGACTTTAGGACTCTAGGACTTTAACCAATGCAGTTTCCTGGTAATTCCTGATATCTGCATAATTCCATCCTGTCTTGTAGGAGCCTGTACCACCCACCAATAAGATGCTCTAGCAGAAATCTCTTCCTGAACAGATCTAGTAGCACTGCATGGTATAAGAAGTTTCTTACAAAATAAAAGAGTGAGAAAAAATCAGAGCTGCAAGCAGGAGCTGACTTCAAGTATTCTTTTAAACAATTAATTTCTGATACTTCACATTAAAGTAAGAAAACCTAGACAGAAAATTTCCACTGCTCAGATTTGTCTCTATCCAAGGCTGTCATTGTTGGGTTGCTTTGCAGCTTTTTGCAATACTTTTTGGGTTTTCTTTATTTGATGTTTTCATCTTTTTCCAGAAGATGAAATGGTTGTTTTAAGTTCAGATGCATCTCTGATGCTGGAACATGGAATGTCAAACAGGAAGGTATTTAGTTCAGGAAGCAAGGCTACCTGTTGAGAAACTGTGGACCAGATATGCTTCAGGCAAATAACTCTTTGCAACAGGATACAATTTAGTCTTTATTTATTTTCATATTTCTTTATAGTTGCCATGAGAATATTTTAATAACCTCTGTAGAGTTTAAAATGACACAGGTAATTGCTTAAAGTAATTTTAGTGCCATTAAAGATAACAAACCTCTCTTGTGAAATAGTTTGCTAAGCAGTGATAACCAAAAAGGGGTAAAGAGCTTTTCAGTGCAAATTTGAGTTCTTTTTATAGGTGAGCTGAAGTGAGAATATAATTACATTATCTATAATATAAGAGGTATGCAGATATTCAAACTCCTACCATCTCCACCTTGCGTTGACTCATGCAGAAAATGCATGAGGATTTTAACTAGCTCCATTTCTACCATTCAGCATTCTCTGTGTGATCTCTGAACCCACCTCCAGGTTGTGCAGATAATGTTTAAATTGCAGTGTAATTCATCACAGCACATTTATACCTGAAACTTAATTCCTCCCAAATTACTTTGAAGACACTCGGAGGAACCAGCCAGTATAAATCTTGCACATCTTGCTTTCATTTCTGTTCCCCCTCGACCCTCATGACTATGTCTACAAAATCATTTCCTCCTTTTTGGCTCTTCTTTATGAAAAATGTGGCAGAAAAGCTTGAATCTTAGCAAAGTTCAAGACACTGAAAGAATAAGTCACATAAGAGCTCGAGGGTCCCAGGTGAGCCATAATACAACTTGTTTCTCTAATACACTATGTCCTACTAATGAGATGATGAGAATACTTGCACACTTGGGCCTCAAATACTGAATAAATATGAAGAACTTTTAATTTTTTTCTCTTTCAGACTTCTTAAGAGAGTCACCGAAGCCCAGAATAATCTCACCTATTTTAACCAGGTAAAAGTCACACACGTTGACCAGGTGGGTAATTTAAAGGGCAATCCATACCTTAATAAAATAGCTGCAATTAATTATTCTACAGAAATGCTATTGTCTACAAGGATCCTGGCCAAGTTCTTGTACAGAGAGGTGATTAGTTTAGATGTTTGAAGATGTTACTGCCGTTCATATAGTCAGATGTGACCAACTGTATATCATCATTTCACTGGAGATGCACAATCCTGTCCAAATCCTGCCACTTAATGCCAGGTTTACATCTTTGTGGCATCTTTCAGTCAGTGCAACACAGGCTAATTTCTGCTAAGTGTCTCTGCCATGTTTGTAGGGCCCTAAATCCAGAGGAAATCTTCTTGACTCCAAAGAACAGCTGAAACAAAATGAGTAACGGTCGCCAGAGGAGTTTAACAAAAGACAAATACAAGAGAAAAAGGCATCAGCTTGGGTAGAAAAGCCATCACATTATTGTGACTGTTAAGCCTCTGCCACCCTCTAGGATGGGCTTCAAGTGTAAAGTTCAGCCCACTCAGGCTGCAGTACTCATTTCTTTTCAGATCAGACAATTAGAGAAAGCTTCTTCCATTTTTTCCTGTCATGAACCATTTCTCTATGGAGAAATGTATTATTTCTCTGTAATACAGACCCAAACAGCATTTCAAAGCCTGCTGCTCATAGCTTATAACAAGAATTTATTTCTTTGTCTTTCTATGTGCTTTTTTCCTCCTATTTATTTTATTTTTACCTCTCTGGACAATGTTTCAAAGTAAAAGAGCTCTCTTCCAAACATCCCAAGGGAAAGACTCCTTCCTTCCCATTTTCCTCATCTAGCAAAATTCTGGGTTTTGTGATTAGCTTCTGTGAATTGAATGTTATAGGCTTATATATGATATAAGTAATAATGATGGATGTTTTCCAGTTACAGTTATGGATAGCCAAGCTTTATTTGTTTTCATAGACTAGCTGTAATGACCCCTACCTATAGGGAACCACCATTTGGCAGGTATCCACCTATTTCTGAATTATCCTTGCCTTGAAGCTGAATTTATGGAGTAACCTCAGTTCACGGAATTAATTTCTAGTAATCACTGTGACTTGGGGAATTCTGCTTCCTTTTTGTATTTATTTTTAACACAGATATAGCCCTTTTTTCAGGCTCTCCCTTCCCTCTGCCCCAGCTTAGGTCTGATCTGTTCTCTTTGAACTCAATAGATAAAAAATCTTTTTTTTCCTTCTTATTTTGCTAAAAAATATTTAAGCAAGGAACAGTTGTTGTACATGGGTATTTCTGACTTACACAACCACCCCTAGGAAGGTCATGGAGCTATTTGACAGAAAAAGGGAGGTTGGGGGAAAGAGGGGAGATAATTGAACAATGGTTTGCAAGAATCTTCTTTTATTCCTTTTAACAACAAAATTTTCGGTCCTAAGTAAGAGCTGAATAAGTCATTAGTAATGACCAAGCACTTCTTCATTTTAGATATTGGTACTGCTGCCAAACCAAGCAGTCTCTGAAGAATTACTTGGTGCTCTTCCTTCATACCTAAAGTAGCAAAGGTTACATTGCTGCAGAACAAACTGCTGGTAGACCAAGCTTAACAACCTCCCTAAAGCATTGCTTAGGCTCCTTTGAGAAATAACAAAGCTGAGCTGCAAAGCCTTTTCCTGGACATCAATGAATGGCAAGTGATCTGACCAGCTGGTACCTCCTGGGTTCTTCCAAATGTGGACACGCTCTCCAGAAGAATATCTTCTCTTGGAGGAATTTAGGAAAAGTGTTTTCCAGAGAGAAACCAAAACAGAGCACTAAGGCTTAAACCATAAATAGTCCCCAGAACAGGAAAAAAAAGACTTGTTAGAGTTTTGAGAGGGATACACCTAGACTTAGGTGTATCCCTAGACCTAGGTGTATCCTAGACATATAGTCTCCTCAAAAAGACCAAAGAGACCAAAAAGGCTTTTAAACCCACATGTCTATGTTTTAATAGAATAAAAGCTAGAAAAGTTAACTTCCGAAACAGGTGAGGTGAGTCAGAATGGAAATACATGGAGACATGCAGTGCTTGCTCCCTACCTCCTGCTACAAAATTATCAGGGTTGCTTGGGGGTCCTGGCCAAGCAGCTCTGTGCTTCATCACCACAGTCCGGAGCAGGAGACACCTGCCGTTTCCATCACACTCCTGATTACCTTGATCCCACAGTCACGGGAGACCTGGTGTATCTAACCCAGCACTGGGTTAGCACTGGGAACTCTCTTCTTAATGGTGATGGGGAACAGAGAGGGCAGGCCTGCTTCGTGTAACTGCATCATGCGCCCTGTGTCATAGTCTCACAGCAGGTTTGGGTGTATTTCCAGTCCCGTTCCTCTCCTCTGGACCTCTTGGGACAGGCGCTTACCACCATTTGTCTGTAGAAATAGATAAATTATTGATCACCTGAGAAAGTTAATTCTGATCACACGAGGATCTGAATGCAAAGCTATTTCTGAACATCTGCACAGGTGAATGAGCCGTGCTCCAATACATTTTATGCAGATCCACTATTTTTTCCTCTCCTTCTTCTTCAGTCCTAACACACTCCTTGTTCTATAATGAAAATCCATCCTCAGGTATTGCAAAACAGGCATCATTTCCAGCTTTGCACAAGCCACGATGCACCTTACAAAGGAGTCGCTCTCTAAACTCTCTAGCTATCTTGGGATTCCCCCGCCTCTATGAGTTGTCTTTGGAAAAGCCACAATCTGAGTAGTAAGAGAGAGACTGCATCCTACCCAAATAGCTTACATTCCCAAGTTGCATTGTACTTTTACTTTTTAAAATTATTTTTTTCTTTTTAAATTTCTACTGAAAAAGAATATTCAAGCTGAGTGGTGCAGCACTATAATCAGCAGATAATAACGTGTACTTTATAGCCACATGAAAGCACTGGTAATTGTCTTCTACTTACTCTGGAAATAAGACATGGAAACAATAACGTCGGGAGGGAAGACTGTAAAGTATCAATATTCTTTTGCTCTGAAATTTTAGTTCAGACCTGGCAGCCGTCATTGACTTACATGTCACTCCAGCAAGCATTCTGGTGTCATTTGCAGGGACACGCGGCTGGATGAGCGTTTTATGAACAACTACACGACGGTGTAATTTACAGCATTAGCCTGGCGTACTCAGCATGGAACGGGATACACACAGCGGCAGGGACAGCACAGAGAGAAGAAAATAAAAAATATGACACTGCCAGCGTGGACTCCCTACCAAGTCTGTAGCTGAGAAGCTGGGCGTGCGAGCACAAGAGATCTGCTCCCGCAGCGGGAAGGCGATCCTTGCCTG
>JAWLRI010000332.1:1138845-1152239 GCA_034781795.1 Crypturellus tataupa
GTAAAATACATCAGAATTAAAATTAATTCTTCATTAATCTTGATGAAGACTCTGTCCTTGAGCCATAAATCCAGGGCACTCCTCTTCCAGATTGCCAAACCCAGGACACCTTGGATGAATAAGGATGAAATAAGTACCCAGTACCGTCAAGTAAGAGGAATGGTGGTAGCAGAAGAACTAAGGGATGTGCCTAAAGTCCATAGCTAGCATCTAATATCAACCCCAAGGCATACCTCTCACAACTAGCTAAAGGATAGACATGCAGATGAAGATGGGCATCTCAGCTCCTTACTGTTAATAGGAGAGAAAGGTATTTCCAATTTCCGATTTCCAAAGGTAACCCAATTGGTTCATACTCCAGCCAGGCTAAGTATCTTAGGAAGATCCTGTCTCCTGACTTCAAAGAGGCATGCACATATTTCTGGGTAAAGTTATTGTACACATGAATGAAACTGTTCATTCTTGTTCAAGACGGTGACACTAAAATTGAGAAAAGTGGTAGAAAACCATTGTGAGGCTGAGAAAGGAGGGAGAAGATGTTTTCTGAAATGAGTCTTGCCCAGCCTCCGGCAAAGAGAGCCAAGGGGTATCCGATTCATCTTGGTTTGTACAACAGAGAGGGAGAGAGAGAGAAAGTGCTTTAAGGCTGAAGGAAAACACTGACAGAAAGAAAAAGTGATGCAAAATTGGCCATTAATATATTTAAACTGGCAATTAGAATCAAGTTCCCTCAAATCAGCTCCCAGCTGGATTTGAAAGAAAAGAGGAAAATTTGACGGCTGAAGATGGATCTTCACTATCTGAAAGGAGGATGTGAGGTCCTGCCTTTGATTGCAGGCAGCGCGACACGCTGGCCCGGGAGACCCCTTTCCATCTCATGCCGCTGTGTTCTCAAACACTAACATTGCTCCCAGCATTACAAGTGGAAATTGAGGGCACTCTGCATCGACCGGTCCTAGATCCAAAGGCAACAAGTTGCTCCAAGACTTGAATTTGCTTTCCTTGATTGCTGGAGATGGATTTATTGGCTCAACAGAATCAGGGAAGAGCCAGCTGGGCACAGCATTCCCTGGCCTTGCTCATTTCTTCAGAAATAATTTCTCAGAAAATATGTTTCCTCTTCGCCATGGGCTCCCAGGAAAGTCCTGGATTGGCCATTTTATTTTTTCACCTGCTCATGCAAACACGTTTTAGCTGATAATGACTCAGGCTGCAGTGGCTCCCTTTGAAGGGATTACGATGACAGCAAAGGAGGCTGATGAAAACTGTGACAATTCCTTCTTCCCCCAGCTGATTTGGAACCGCGAATGCAAACGTTAAAATGTACAAATGGCTCCGCATACAATTTTAATATGATTATCATAGGAGAGAAAGAAAGACCATCTGTGGAAGCTAAAAAATCTTAATGGGAGATTTAATTGACTACATTTATCTGAGGGGAGATACGTGTGTCTCCAGACCTCCAGACCAATCATGTAGACACTTCTGCTGTGTTAGAATTAATGGTTTGCTCCATGGAGGACGCAGTATACCTGAGAGATGGTAGCTGTCATATCCTGCTCTGAACAGGAAAAAAAGGCAAAGTTATAAATCACCTTTACCACCAAGACGACGATTAAGGAGAGAACGTAGCATTTTAACACCAGAAATGAATGACTGCTGCAGAACCCAAAGGCCTCAGACCATAAAACAAATATCTGTGACTAAGCCGATCAAAAGTCTTTAACTTATCCAGGGCCGTAAGGACCAAATTAAGCCCCAAACCATTTAGGAAATGGCTTTCATAAGAGTTCTTGTGATGAGCATCTTGGCAGGTGTTCAGGAAGTTCATTAGGAAACAGGAGCCACAAATCCACTTTATTAAGTGCAAAAAGATCAGGTTGCTTTGAATTTAGTATGTCAGAGAGAAAGCTATCATGTTTTAACCGAGTATCATCCACCCAGACACACCATTTCTGCCCAGGAGTTACTTCAGCGTTTCTGTGCTGTCCCTTTTTGGGGACTGAAGTCCCTTTTGGGAGAGTGAAGTCCCTTTTTGGGGACTTCATTTTCCTTTCGGGTACTTGTAAGGATTTCCTCACTCACCAGGAGAAGCAGGCAAGGGTGGAACACCATGTCTCAAAATGCCAATTCTTCCAAGCAGTGTCTGTCCAGGGGAGTTAATTTCCATGAGACACTTTTTTACAAATTTTTCAAAAAATCTTCCAAATTTTCTGATTTGAACTAACTTTTTCTTTAGAAACCTATGTTCACTCTAATAACCCAAGATAGAATATAAAAGCAGATGGGGTGTTAGGAAGAAAATACTTGAAATCTGAGCAAAAAGGTGCTTCCAGATTGGTCAAAACAAAACATTTCAGCTGAAACAAACCTCTTGGCCTCTCTATCTGTTTTATATTGACTTCACAACTCCCCAGTGCAAGATGCAGAGATAGCTCTTGGCAGTGATAACACAGACCAGGACTCCCAAGCGATGTTTGCATGAACACGTACAGAGCACAGCTCCCATCAGCATTATTCACTGGTCCCAAATATGTTATGAGCCTTTTCTGCTTATTGACAAAAATCCACAGGGAATTCACCCCTTTACAAAACAATCCAATAGTAAAGATATCCCCTTGGGCTGAGAGAAGGGATGTGAGAAAAAGTCATCACACAAAAGGCACCGAACCCTTCCCTGCCTTCTGGGAGCTGAAGTCACCCTAATCCAAACAGAACCACACGCAGAGATTGTCTCTCTGCTTTGGACTGCGCTTCAGGTGCCCACAGATGTTTTCCATTCACTCTGCAGAGCAGTTTAAGACAAACAGAGGTGAGATTAATGTCAGGCACCTTCAGCACACTACAGAAGGACAGCAGATGAGTGGAGGCTAGACAGGAGACAGCTGGTGCAAGGTGGAAGCAAAATGAGAAGCAACCAGAAAGCTCAAGAATGGCCATCTGTAACTGTCACTGGCATATGCCAGTGACAAGGACTTTCTCATTTAGACTGGGTGTCTTTATGTCCTTCTCCTTATTTACCTGTCCATCTTTTAAGATAGGAGAGGAAAAAAGCTGGACTAAAAATTACAGTCACGCCTCATTTTCCCCAGGAAGTCTGGACCATGAAGGATTGTGCTGAGCTCTACAAAAATCTATCTGCAGGTGGCACGTTGACAGAAAGGGACATTTGAGACAGCCTCTCTGAAAGTTATTGCTCAGAGGAGGAGTCCATTGACCTCATTCATCTCAAAGCAGACACAAGAAGGACCATCCTGTCTGGGAATGTCTCCTGATGTGAGATTTAGGGTGATGCACCAAAGGGACAAAGCAGGTGATGAGGGGTCTGCTCCTCTCCCCAGCATCCATCCTTAAGAAGCCCTGTGTGTTGCCTACATCATTTTATAACAGGTGCTAAAGGAACCATAAGAACTTCATTGTCTCAAAGCAAAAGTAGGGATTTTCATTTAAGAGTATCTGCAAATATTAATGGGCTAATATACACATGTAATCTCAGCTGACACAGCTGTTCTCTAACAACATCCCTCTGTACCAGTTTACAAGTGTTTCATGTATATTTCTTCTACAGCATGGGGACAAGTCATCTCAGCACAAATGTAATGAGAGAAAAGCATCCTGGATGTGAACTTCAGAGCCTCAATTCCAGGTGTGATCTGCTCATGGAGAGTGCAAGCGCTGCCTTCCCTGCAGCCCTCAGGCTAATGGGCCTCTCCTCCAGTGTCCAGCACCTTGGGTTGACCAAATAATCACAGCCAGTCATTAAGTGGGGCCAGCATAGACTGAGCACATATCATAGCAGATCAAGGACAGCATTTCCTTAAAACAATCAAACAAACAAAAGTGTGAGATAATTCAGAGAGGTTCAAACACCAGCTCAAAAGTCAGGAGCGCAAGGTGAAGTCAAGCAAGTCATTTCAGCTGCTCACGCCTCAGTTTTGAAGCCTGCAATGAGAGGAAGAAGAAACATTTCCTTGGAAAGACATCTAGTGGTCAAAAATGCTATTCAAGAGCATTGATAGTGCTCGCAGGATCGGAGCCAGACTGTATCCAGCTCTCAGTGCTTGTGCCAACCCCATTGCTGAGCTGTTTAAAGCTCCCTTCACCCTGGGCAGAAGAGGCACTTTGCGACGAGCCCTGTGCCCTGGTGACCCAGACTAGGGGCTTGTGACTCCCCTCAGCCAGATTTCCTTCACTAGGACATCAGTGAAGCGCATAGGAGAGGAGGAGGATGGAAGATGGGGACTCAAATCTGTCCCCAGCATGAAGTAGGGGAGAGGAGATGCACGAGACGTCAGACTCTGCAGAACTTTGTTCTGACAGCTCGCGCGCTGTTTGGGCACCTGGATATCAAATTTGTGACACAGCATCATGCCCTGATGCAGTAATCTCAGCCTGTAACCTCAGACAAAGGTTCTCTGCACCCAGTGCCACTCAGTCCCTCCAAGCAGGACAGCAGCTCGAGCCCGCACGCAGTGAGCGGTGCCGCACACGGGCTGCGGCGGGAGGCGCCCGCGATGCTGTCGGCTTCAACGCTTCCTCTCAATCTGTTTTTCAAACAAAAATAGCTTGTGCTATGCTGATGGGAGCTTTTTCTGTGTAGTGCACTACCCTCTGGTGCTCGCCCGTGTTCATTACAATGCAGCATCAATATTTTTGTTCTTCAGAGCACTACAGCAAAAAAAATGGTATTTAGTGTTAATCTTAGCATTAAACTCAATGTGCTTTATTAACTAGCACGCTAAAAAGGAAGGGGTAGCTTGCCTGTCTGCTTGTGGCATGTGGCTCCTCGCAACTGCATTTATTTAAAAGGCATCATCTCATTTGGATCCAAACTGAACTTCGAGGGATTTTTTTCCCCTATCTCTGCACTGAACTAGAATTTTTCTGTGCTGAAGTTAAGGCAAAATATTTTCTGTAGAGGGATTTTGCTAAGAGGTTAATGGAGCCTCAAACAGCAACACTTCCAAGACACATTTCCAAGCTGTTTATTCAGGCCCTCCATCATTTACGCTGCAGCACCAGGGCTGCAAGCTCATCACATCTCCTGCCATAGCAGAGCTTCACTCCAGCACACAGCGAGGCGATGGTGGTGTGAAGAGCACTGGAAATCAGCAGCTCTGCACTGTGGAGCATCCCACCTGCCCCCTCGCACTCTAAGAGGGTCCAGGCAGAACATGCGTAGAGATTCCGGTGGAAATGAAATGCTGGGATTGTTTTCCCCTCTCTCTCCCTTTCCAACACTGCAATGAAACCAAATGACACTCCCATCTCCCAGGAAGCATCCACAAGCTTTTGGCAAGGTGAGAAGGAATAACAATAACCCCCAGAGCTGAGGCTAGACCACCAGTCTAGCCTGCAAAGCTCGTGTTGGTAACATGCAGAGGAAGACATCGATGTGTTAGTGTCTTTTGACTGCTAAGTCCCTCTACGGTCATTATTCGTATCTACCCTGGCACTGACCATACAGAGACTGAAGGAATTTGTGTAGTTCAGTATATTGGCCAGCTGCTGAGCAGGTTTCTATTTGACACATCCATTAAAGAAAAAAAAAAAAAAAAGAAAAGAAAAGAAAAATAAAATAAAAAAGAAACTACTTCCTTATTCCTTCCCCCTCCCCTATTTCCCTGACACAGATTCACTCCTTGCCAGAGCAAGGGGTTTCACTGGCTTCTTTTTCCTTGCCTTGCAAGAAGAAATATACTGATAGCTGAACAGCAGCAATGCCAGCCATGCCAGAAGATGAGATCTGTGTTTCTATTCCTCTAGCAATCCTCAGGATTTGCCTGCACACACATAGGGGACCTCTCAGGAGAACGGGCGGTGCTGAAGGAGGGGTGATTTCAATTCCACACGTTCTGAGATATCTGCGCTCCAATTTCACTCCCTCTTTGGCTATTGCAATCACCCCAAATTAAACCTCTTCCAGCAAAGCTGCGGTGACTTGTGATTAACTGTGCTCGGGGCAAAGTCCCCTTGAAGGCAAATATGCTTTCAATGTATGGGCAGTGGAAATTTACTCAGTTTGCAAGACAGATACATGCATGAGTCTGTCTTGGTTTAGGATTGTGTTCATAAGACTAAAAGCAATTGAACAACTACTCTTTGTGAGACCCTGCTTGGAAAACCTTGCTGGAGATTTCTTCTAAATTTCTTTGAATTGAATTTCTTGAACTTTTGAAAGCTGAAATAAACTCTTCTTCTCTCCAACTCTCTTTTATCCTAACCTTTGTATAACAACTGCCTAACACCTTATATATGAAGTAAATAGAAAGTGCAAAGTCCCTAGTAAACTTGTGGGGATCAATTTCTCTCAAGTAATACTGCTGATTTTATGAGGATACTTTGGTTATAAAAGGTAGGAACCATTCCTAACAACCTGGTGTCAGATTGGGTTATAGCTTCAATCTTTTATATAATCATCTCATCCTCTTACAAGATAAAAATTGGTTTGATGTGTGAAAAAAAGCAGACAAAAATATGTTAATTATTCTGTAGATGTAAAACAATGCGCTGATCAGAAAAGATCAGGAGCAGGAGGAGAGTTTAGGTGGATCTTAGCTCCCAGCCTTCACCAGAAACAACTGAGCTCCTCTGAGAAGCTGGAGCTTTATGTAGGTGCTCCCACAGCAGCAGGATATAATGAAAGATCAGGATGAAGGTTTTCTGGCAGGTTGGGGTACATGGCCAGTAGATCTCCTGCATGGATTCTGCAAAAGATACTCAAAAAGACTCTCACTGAGGTTTTTCTTCCCTTTTGAGGATTACAAATAAGGTCCTTCATCTCTTACCATTACTTCTCGTGCCACTACTTGGGATAATAATAATCCCTCTTTGGGATGCCAACTCCCCAGTCAATTTGGGGGTTAAAATTTAATTGTGAGACACAAGCACAGAGCTAGCAAGTTAGACAAAGATCAAGTCTTGTTTCCTTAGGGAATCAGACCAAAAAATCAATTAACAAAGCCAGCAGCATCAAATTTTACCTTGAAACTCCAGTCACTTATTAGCTTTGCCTTTGCAGGTGTTGAAGACAATAAAATTCCCAGTACCGAAGCCCTAGTCAGAGATTGAAAAGCAGCCAAGTTCCTAAGGCTGGGGCGCTGGAAATAATCTGTTTCTCTGCCAAAACTAGAAGAAAGTTAACAAACAATTTAAGTTTCAAGGCGAGTCTTTTCCATGTGGGTTGCTTGTTTATTTGTCTGTACTGGATAGGTCTTTTGGCTTCTTTTCAGCCCTTAGCTTTTAACTTGGCAAGGATGCCAGGGAGGAGGATAATGCAGCATGGGGAGGAAGCTCGAGGAGGCACGGGGAGTAAACGCTGCTTGTGTTAGGGGCACAGACAGAGTTGGAAGGACAATAGATGAATCTGGTCAACGCTGCCAGATTGTGCAAAGTCTGAATACGTGCAGAGCATGAAGACGTCACCATAAGGTCATCAGTCATCTAGCCCAAAGACAAGCATACATCAGACTGCTCAGATTTGCTGGAGCTGCTATATCGATTTTTGTCTTGCGGCTACACCGTCTGAAAAGAAATTCAGCCAGGTTTACCAGCCTCAGCCAGCCAAGCTTTGGGCTCACACAGGAAAATCCATTTGCAAAGGGAAAATAAAATGCAAGCCCTCAGCACACTGACCCCACTCTTGGGCACTCTCCTGTTTAAAAAATCTCCAACCATTACAACATTTTACCCTTCTGTAAGAGTCCCAAAAGTGTCAACCCTTCCCACCCTACTCTCCATGAAGCTCTTTTACTCAGTCCTAAGCTGCAGTTACTCGAGTCCCTCTAAGTTCCCCAGCTCAGGTGCCGCTGCTTTCCCTCACAGGCAGTCGGGGTGAGTCACTGCCGACTGACTGTGCTATTCAGCCACCTGAACAGATCTGAAAGCAGGGGCTGTGGCTGCCTTTGTGATGCCGAATCCACCCCAGCAAAGCTCTGTGGAGCAAAGTGCACTTTAGAATGATTAGAAGTTAAATCAGTCATTTCCACTTCAGCTCCTGAGGTTATTTTTCCCCCTCACTATTGATTGAATTTCAGTTCAAGGGACTAATTCTGGAAGCTTATATCCATTTACTCCCACTCTTCCACCCACCACCACTCTTGACCCCTCCTGGGTCCGAACACTAAGGTGGTGATTTTCTTCCCATGATGAAAGGAGATGTCTCAGGTTTCCTGGGGGTGAGGGCTACACAAAGAGCAGGGCTGGGAGGAACAAGCATGGAAAAACTAAGGAGAGACCCAGGTCTCTCAGAGCCATCAAATCTCAGTACAGGGGAGAAGATTCACAGAATAAGCCTACACCCAGCTAGAGGGTAGGTCTTGCTCAGGGATAGCTGAGCTGCACTTACAGATTAACCAATTTAGCAGACACAGGTTCTGCCATGCGTCATCGAGCTGTCATTTTCCACAAGCTCCCCTCTGTTCTCAGTCCCACACAACTGTCTTCAGCTTTTCCCACAATTGTCTTCAGCTTTTCCCTCCAGTTCTTTCTTCTTTTGTTTTCCCACAGGCACAACCAAGTAAATTACACTCCTCCAGACTGCAGTTTGGCCAGACCATGAAGTGTCGAGACTCTGATGGATAGAGCAATGCCCAGTGGAGGAGCAAGCTGCCACTGAGGATTTTTGAAGGGCAAAGCATGACTGTGAGCTTAGAAATTGATTCATATTTACTGGGTAGCATCTGTGGTGGCTCCATGACTGTCTATTCCTCTGCCAAAGGGCAGGCAGCTATTGCAGACCGATTTGGAAGGGAGGAGGTAGAGCCTTGCATTCTGTCCAACCATTTCATCGCCATGGGGGTAACCTCAGTGCAAGGGGCAGGGTGGACAGCCAGAAGGATCAGCGTCTTGAAATATCTGCTCCCCAAGATGCAGAATGTGGCTCTTGGACTCCAGCATCTTGGTTTTGCACCTAAACCACTCATTCTGCCATCAAGCCAAGGAACAACAGGATGGTCTGACCAATGTTTGCAGGTCAGCTGCCATCCCCATTTTGCAAATTGGGTTTTTTTTTTCCCTCCCTCAGATAAGCAATTCTAGCTCTGATGAGAATTCTGAACAATTCACAATTGCTCTTCCTAGCTGTGCAGTTGTGTTGCTTCCATATTAGCATATAGCTTCACAACATTTCTAATGAATATTAAATGTTTGGGTGTTTTCTTTTGTACAATTCATGACACCAGACCCATTGAACTGCTGAATTTCCAGTCAGCAGGTATATTTTTCATAATTAAATGCATTTCCCCAATCTAAACACCTGCTTATAATCTTTTAATTGGTACCTATATGTAGCAGATCAAACACTATCATACTGAAATAATTAACAGCATAACACTAGACAACCACATCCTCATTATTAAGCCTCTATAAAGCAGGTCCTTGTCATAAGGGCCAATTTGGAGAAAAAACTCCATTTACAGGTCATGTCTCACACAGGAAAAAGCAGCTGGTATGCAAGATCTTGCAGTAGGGAAGATGCCACCACAGGAAGGGTCTGAGCAGTTTATTGAAGTTGTTCTTACTTTTACATTAACATTCAGAAGACAACCTAAACTTCAGAAGATTGTCCTGAATCTTGTCATACATGCCTTAGTATTTACCTAGCAGTAGTTACAAAACTGTTACAGCTATAACACACTATGAATATAGAGCTTTAAGCACAGTCTTTGTAGGTTTCTACACATATTAGTTTCAGATTTTTCTTTTAAATTAGGTCATGAAAGTACTCAGACCTCAAAGTAAAAGCACCAGGAGGATTTAGAAGCACCTGAGCATTCATAATCAGCAGGGAATTTGCAAACCCCCTTGTAGCAAATATCTTGGGTAAGTCTACAGAGCTTTTTTCAATGTGAATATTACATACATAAATCACAGACAGGAAATTTTACAGAATGGCAGAATGGTTGAGGTTGGAAGGGACCTCTAGAGATCATCCAGTCCAACCCCCTGCTCCAGTAGGGACACCCAGAGCACATGGCACAGGGTGGCATCCAGGCAGGTTTGGAGGATCTCCAGAGAAGCAGACTCCACAGCCTCTCTGGGCAGCCTGTGCCAGGGCTCTGTCACCCTCACAGTAAAGAAGTTCTTCCTCATGTGGAGATGAAACTTCCTGGATTTCAATTTGTACTCGTCACCTCTTGTCCTGTCACCGGCCACCACCAAGAAGAGTTTGGCCCCATCCTATTTACATTCTCCCTTCAGGTATTTGTACAAGTTCATAAGATCCCTTCTCAATCTTCTCCAGGCCAAACAGGACTAGCTCACTTAGTCTTTCCTCATAAGATAGATTTACCCTTTTAATGCAACATCTTTTGCCATTACTCTTCACTGTGGTGAGAAGCTACCAGACAAGCAGCAAACACTAACAACTTAGCTGGGCTCAGATATGCTGATATCATATGTATATGTATAACTATCATGCCTCAGGACCTGACTTTAATAGGAAATGTATGCACACACTTCTCAGAGACTGCCCATGGCTCAAAAACGTGAGGAAAGATCTAGCTGGGAACTAAGCCTTCCTGAATCAGCCAAACTTTAGAAAATTATCTGCAATGACTAGGAAGTTGAGTTGCTCAGTCAAGTAAAGCATCTTCAGCAGATGATTTGGCCTGCCTACAAGACCTGACTTACCCTGCAGTCCCCAGGGGTTCAGATAGAAGCAGACTGCTGTTATTTATTTTGGATATACTTTATCCTACTAAATACAGATGTCTATACCAAATGCATCACCACCTCAGCCCATCTTCATACACCTTTCATATGGAGAAAACGAAAGTCTTGGAGGTACAAGTCCTTCAAGATCTTCATGTTGATATCGCGAATAGATCTGGTAAAGTACCCACCGTTTAGACATTCCTATTTGTTTCCACTGGCTCTGACCACAGTCTTGGGTGACTAGCTCAGCAAAAAGTATCCAATTGCAGACAATGCAACCCCATGAGATGAAGCCTGTCCTCCTAATCCTGAACACTTTCCCTGTCTGAATTCCCAGTCTGCATTCCTGAAACAGACAGCTCTACAAAAGTTGAGATTTTGTTAACCCAGTCTTAAGGCAGGGAAGACAAATATGACAATCATCCAAGCAGTCTTGCTTTTTATGACTGCTTCATTTTTCTGTCCGTATGTTATTAACTTGATTTAAATATCCATGGCTTTGCAGTTTGAAAGCTCTCTCTTGGCTTCCTGATATGTTCATGGTTTTGCTGAGGTCAGTAGAATCATTATAACCACACGGGGTTTCCTCAAGACATGGAGGCTGTATTTAAACCCTGTTCACAAGATTATCAGAGATAAGGCTCAGTAGGGCCAGGGAAGGCAAAAAGCAGAGCTCGAATTTGAACACCACCCACAAGTAGTTAGGACATTCAAATATTTTCCATGAGCAGGTTGCTGCAGTATTCAAAAATAAATAAATAACTCCTATCCAGTACTCCTCTAGAGACCGATCTGCAAGATAAATGCTCTCTTTGTAGTTACCACCACTGCATTACGAGACTGCTTAGGTCATTAAATCAATTCTATCTCAGGGCCAATGCAAGATTGTCCCTAACATATATTTTCCATGCTCAGGCCAATGTTAATGACTTCACTATTGAGTTTGGCTGCCTGGCATCAAATAGCCTTAAAATGATGGAGCAAACACTGATTCTGACAGGAAAAGCTGCTAGTTCTATGTTTTTTGTTTGTTTGTTTGTTTGTTTGTTTTGTTTTTTTGTCTCCCTCCTGACTCCTTCACCTTCTACATTTTTCAGGGCCTGGAAACAGCAGAAGTGCTGTACTTAGCAGTAAGCAACCAAAGCAGCAGCAGGGAAAAAAATGGAGCCTTTCTTCTAACCATATGTCTGTTCCCCATGTCTGTCTAAAGAGTGCAATTAGCAATAGATAATCACTCAATTTAGAATTTCTAGACCCTGTAGGCAGCTTTTGTGACTGAACACAAGGGATATGTTGTATTAAGTAGTTACTCTGCCTTAAGAGATAAATCTCTAACACTTTAGTGGGTCAGAAATCATGACTGCAATAGAATTTAACTTCTACAACTTGGCCCAATAAAAATAGATCGGGGCAGCTTAGGAACAGAAAAAAAATCGCACAGAGACAAATATGAAACAGGAGGCTTCCTTTCACATTTCCCTGGTCATCTATTTTAATTTTGACTCTACATTAGGCAAACAAGAACCTGAGACCTTTTGCCTCCTTGTTGTACTGAAGTTGCCACAAGGTCTGTCTCCCTCCCAGCTCAACCAGCTGGTGAACTCCATGCCATGGACAGGAAGAAGTTCAAGCTCCTTCCCTTTCTCCTCGCGCTTTCCTATCTACAGACACAGGTTCTGCATCATCCCAGGTACCTCCACCCTCTTCTCCCTTACTGCAATAAGCAGAGAGTTTTCCTCCATCCAAGGAGCAATAAGAGACAAATTGCTGGGAAGCCCCATCAGTGGATGCAGACGTGAAGGAAGAATGATGCTGCCATGCAGCTCCCAAGGGCCAAGCCTGACAAATTCATTACACAGTCCCATTCTGTTGAGACATGCAAGTCTGAGAGACCAGAGAGCTTGGTCCTGTTTCCAGTTCTGCCAAGACCAACTGTGACCCAGGGCTCATCCTCTGTTTCTTATCTCATTGCTCCATGCCTTTGGATCACAGGTCCTTTGGCCAGAATCACCACTCAAGGGTTGAGCCTTGGCCACTACAACGTGATCTTGCCATCAATTAACACCTGTAAATGCTGCTCTATCAAGTTCACAGACCCTGTCCTGGCCATCAAAG
Organism: Crypturellus tataupa; assembly: GCA_034781795.1. Lineage (NCBI taxonomy): Eukaryota > Metazoa > Chordata > Aves > Tinamiformes > Tinamidae > Crypturellus > Crypturellus tataupa. The sequence goes on from JAWLRI010000332.1 coordinate 1,151,617, forward strand.
CAAATGAGCCTTTTTTTTCCCCAAAATGCTAAAAGAAGCTTCTGCAAATCAACTCAGTTTCCCAGGATGGGATAATACATAACTGTAAGGAAGAGCAATTTGCTTTTTTTCTCTCCCAGGCAGCTTGCTTTATTTCTTGTTCTTTGCTGTTCTCTAACTATCGATGCACTTGACTAATGTCCAGAGCACTCGCTGGCAGGATAGCAAGGTTACAAAACCCAGGCATCAGTCTCACCAGTGACACTATCTCCCCTGATCAACTATTAGCGCTGCTGCTCCTTCTCAGAAGGAAAATGGGCTGCCTACAAAGAGAGAGAGAAATAAGCCGTTACCCTTGAAACATAAAAAAAACCCTATCCTCTCCATCACCTACCAGCACCACTGAGAAGTTTCACCATTAAAAAAAGAAAACTCAGGCCCATGAAGCAAAACTAGCACATGGAATCTGGGAACCACAGGGAAAGCACTGCCTGACTGGAAGGGTCTTCATTTGAGTTGCTTTATTAAACATTATACAAAAAATGTCCAATCCAAAGCTTTGGTGGTAAGTATGGATAGCAGTATATGAGTACTTGCCATCCACAGACATTTGGGCTTTCATTAATTAGGAAACAGGGTAAAAA
>JAWLRI010000332.1:1152339-1181108 GCA_034781795.1 Crypturellus tataupa
AAGTATGGATAGCAGTATATGAGTACTTGCCATCCACAGACATTTGGGCTTTCATTAATTAGGAAACAGGGTAAAAAACCTTGAGATGTATTTATTAATTAAGTCTTGAATAACTACACGAATAAGAAAATTATTTTGACACCTACAATTCCTAGCTGGTTCATGAGATGATCTCTTCTGATTTGAAAGTGTTAGAAATCAATATGCAGGGTTAAATATGCTATTATAATTCAACACCTTTGCACCATAAACGTGCGTGTGGTTATGCTAAATCAATAGATCGTGGTAACTCAAATTTTCTGCAGAGTCACGCAGAGCATAAATAGTTAATTCATGGATATTATATTACCTGATTTAGTGGGAAATGGTTGTTAAGAATGGCTGTCTGGAGCTGTTCCTCAAGGCTGCATTGTAATTCCTGTCATTCATCTCACATCCACCCTGCCAGGCTTTGGAGGGTGTTGAAACAGGTTTTGATTGTAGTAATAAAAGGAGGGAGCTTGAATTTAGCTTGTTCTGCCGCTGTGCAAGCACAGCTCCCTGGAACAGCTTCATGTGTGTCGGTTTAAAAGGATGAGGCGAACAAAGCCACCTGCTTAACAAACACATTTTTTAACTTTGCAAAACAGTTTGAAGCTGTTTTCTTTTCAGAAAGAGAAGGAAAGCAACTCACATGTACATATTAATGAAAAACTAGAAAAGAAAATCACTCCTATTAAAACAATCGATCAATTAATATAAAACCAGTTCTGCAAGCAGCAAGTCTTATGCATACAACTGGTTCCCTCTTTTTTTCTTGAAAAAAGACCTCACATACATAAGCATATCTCAAGTATCTTTGAAAACTGTCTTCCATATAGATGGAAGTTATGTTAGGAAACATACGGAGGACATATTCATACTATATGCAGCTCACTAATGCCTTGGAAAGCATTAGAAAGTATAATATGAAACTAATCCAAAAGGGAAATCATTAGGATTTGTCATTTTTCCCTTTAAGAAAGAATTTTTAAATTAAAAAAATAATAATAATTTGAAACTGATAATTCAGATGAATGACATAGTTCATAGTTCTTCACAGCCACCACCTCTGTGTCTTTAGGCAATCAGATTTACCTGAATTGGGGTGTGGGGTTGCCTGTCTGATTATTTACATTAAGATCCTGATAGTTTTTTTATGAGGGTTTTACTCTTTTTTTTTTTTTGAATTCTTGAAAAAAATCATCTCTTTTGCATTTTACAGCTCACGTGCATTTTGTTTTACTTCAGAATATTTTCTAACCTTATAAGGAAAAAACACATAATGAATGAATTAAAGCAATATCAATACAATTCTCAATATTTTTCTTGAGAAGAAAAGTAAAATACAGCCATGTGTGTTGTCTCTGTCCCCAGGGACAGAGAGTTGCGTTTATAGATTTGGTTAAAGTCATTTACTTGGGAAGAGAAGAGGGTTGATTGTATATGGCCAGGCCTTCTTACCAGGATTATGGTTTCTTGTAAGGCCGGGTTGCTCTGTTATACAAGGGCTTTAGGTGACTTTAGAAGATTTTGGTATGACTTTGGGTTTCACAGGTGTGGAGAAAGAAAAGACAGAAAATTTCAGCAGGCTTTTCTCTTTATATCCACTTTCAAGCATAACTTCCTTGAAAGGGTGGAAATTTGAGCATTTTATATGTCCCAGGTGCATTGCTCCTGTATATCTCTTATGACCATATAACTCTTTCAAACCATAAAACTCCTCCACTGGAACCACACTATTGGTTGTATTAAACTCGGAAACTAGAAACCATCCTCAAAGATCAGGGTCCACTTGCACAGGGCAATACACGTGTGTACATCCTTTATTCTAGTATGTAACAGCAATTTTATTCCTCTTAATGGACAAATAGATTATGAAGCACTTCTTCACGAGAGTGACTTTGGAGATAAGAAATATTTAACAGGATTCACTGGGAGGAAATTTAATTTCAGCGAGCTTTATCTTTAATTTTGCTATTGTGCACCTGATGCCTTTTCATGCTCGGCTTTGGGAGAAATAATGTAATGCCATTACTGTCAATGAAAAACCAGTAGCAGAAGATGAGAGACGAAAAGCTTGTAGCACAAATGAATATTTATAGCTGTGTTGTGAGCGTCTATTTTCTTGGATTACACTAGAAGATATGATAACATTGAAGGAAATTACTTTATGCATTTAATACCTATATATTTTCCGTACTGATTTCATTCACATGATTTGGCAGCATTTTATGTGGATGGAAAACTCTATTCTATTATTACTCTTATTACAGTTAATAATTATTATTGTTATTGTAATTAATTGCCAATTTTCTCTTAAAAACCTTCTATAAAACAACCAGGAGTAAGACACAGTAACAATAGAAATAGAAATACAGGGCTTTTAGAAATTATTTAAGCAGTCTTAGTGCCTAAGGTCTTGCACTAAGGATTTCCTAGAGCTAAAATATATACCTCAGACATACCCAATGGCATTCTACTAGGCACCGAGCTGATGAGATTACATTTAAATGAGGAGTGTGTGTGCTTTTTTAAAAAAGCACTTATAGAGCACCCATCTCAATTGCCTTGCAAAACCATTAAAACTGCTGCAATAGAGGAGAGAGGACCCTTATAACAAAACAGAAGCTACTTTACTGTGCCCTGGACACAGGAGTTGATGGGTCTATCTAGTTCACAGATGGATTAATGCAAAGGTGAGCGCAGACTCCCCATCCCAAGTACAGAGGATGAAGAAGAGGCAAACAGGCAGGACTTGGCGTGCATGGCTGGATATTAGTGCCGTCTGGGAAGCACTGGGATATCAGACCTCTGACAGGCACAAACCACTCACGGGACCTACAGGACTCCCGGGACCTTTTGTGCCAGGCAGAACATTTGGGGCATCTCAAACAGCATCTTTTAAAGTCACTGAGCCATGACCAGGACATTTTCCCGGGTCTTGCTATCAACCTCTGGGTATTTGGGATAGAGGAAGAGGAGACACAGAACACCCATCTTGCAGCTACCATGCTGCAAGATGCTGCATCATCACATCGAACTGGTCTCTACACTCACCTCTCAAGACTGGCTGGTTACAGCAGGAAGGGACACGGCTGTACAGCAGTCAGACAATGTTATTTTTCCCCCTCAAGGACAGAAAGCGGAGCCACAGGAATTGGTCTCCATAGCTGGTCTTGGAGGAGGCCTTCCCTTGTGCTGCTCGGCTGTGCAAAGTCATTGTGTGAAGGAACAGCCTCTTGAGAGGACATTAAACAATAAAATATAAAGTACAAATGAAAAATTAGTGCAAAGACCTGTAGCACTGGCTTCTCCTTGACCAAAGTCTACTAAATCCATGTCATAATCTGGAGCACATTGCCTCCATAAAGGTGGTTTTGGATAACACAAATACCACCATATTTAACGTTTGCTTTACCCTATGCTGAAAACACCAGTTTATCTTTAGACCCCATGCAAGCTCCTGTTGTTAATGTGATACCTCCTGAACCTGGCACGTGGTCCCAACAGTGCCCATCTCTGCTCTAAGGAATCGCCGATCTTGCTGTCATCAGTACAGGGCTGTCCACGCTCTTTCGTACAGCTTCTCTGCTATTTGCTATATTATCTTCTCCCCATGGTTCAGGACACACCTCAGTGCAGGGGAAAGCAAACCCCATTGTCCCTACCTGTGACCTGTAGATGCTCTTTGCATGGGAACAGGAGCAGTCCTTAATTTTGCTGAGGGCTACACAAGTGACCAAGACTTGGACAATTCCCTCTGCTCCACCACAAGGATTAGCCCAGCTCCATCAAATCTCTGCCAGGGTCCTTCTCCCTTCTGGTTCATCAGGTCAGTCCCATCACCCTCCGCATCTTCCTGAGGGTTCTCCTTTTGCTCAGGTCACCACAGAAATAGCCTTTATCTCTTCCAGCCTCGGTGCAGCCTTCTGCAGTTGGTTTTTCCTCCACCTTAGCCTGCAAGACGGATGTGTGCTCCAAGGTATAGCTATATTTCAGGTATGTTTGTGGGGAGACTGAATTACCGTTACTTCTACTTCAAGAGTTTGGAGGCTCGCTGCAGTATTTATAGCCCCATTTCGTGAAGAAATGTACGGATGGTCCTGAAGAGACAGTCCTTTTCCTGAGCAAGTTATAGCTGAAGTAACCAAAGAAAGACACAGAAAATTTATTGTAGCTACTCAACAACAGGACAAGAGGAAATGTCAGGCCCTAGATTAGGGTTCTGCCCAAGTAGTTTTGCCATCTCTGCCTTTTAATTTTAAAGGGAATTTATCTTCCCCTGTAGCTACATTCTGTTAAAGCAGACTTTATGATCCATAGCATCAACAGTAGCAAAATATCACAATTAATCATAGTTACCTGCCAAAGTTTCCACTGAGTTCAAGTATTTAAGTCACAATTAGCAGGCACAATATTTCAGTATATCAATTTAAACAAAATACCGAAACACTGAGCCAAATTTGATTTATGACATTGGCAGAAATGCAACCAGCCCATTATTGTACAGTTGTACTCTCCATAATTTATCTGCAGTCACCATCAAATACCACTGTGCTCACCAAGCCACGAGGGAAAGGACTGTAAGTGGTCTTTCAATTTGCAGCAATAATGGTTCAAACTTAGTTTATCAAGCAAATTTCATTGTCCTGCTTCATACATATACATCCAGCAAAGCTCCTGAATGAGAGACAAAAAAAAAAGTAATAGGATCCAATAGCACCAGATCAGCCAAAATGATATTCAGCTCCCAAAGATCCTGCCAAACAAGAGCAACCAGTTCCAAAGAGAGCAGGGAAGGGCTCACTGCTTCCTTTGGGGACAGTCCTTGGCTATTTACACCATGCTGTGCTGGTGGAGCAAACAGTCGCTAGACATGGGAAAGAGTGAAAAAAAAATGCATTTAAAGGTTGGAGAATGTGCTGCCATTTCCCTCGCATTTGGCCAGGTGAACATAGCAGTTCAGACAGGAGCTCATACAGGTCATACTGGGCTCTATCCAGCACTGCCACTCAAGTCCTCAGAGAAGAAATAATTTGCTATAAGAATTTCTTCTTATAGCAACAATGTCCATCGTTAGCCCACAGTAACACTGGGCGTTTCCAGCCTGGAAAAAACTACTGGAATTACAGCTATAATTGCATCCATAGACGCAGGGTTATTATCAGACTATTCTCACCAAATAGTATGTCTGAAAAAGAAGGATTTCACCCTCTCCCTGAAAAAAAGAAATTCAAATCATCTGGACACTGTTCAATATTTTATTCATAAGTTTATTTTTTTCAGAAGAGTTATTGGCTTGTTACTGGGTTTGTCATTTATCAGAAACTCATTTTCTTTCTTGGTAAATACTTTCAAAGAAGAAACGGATCCAAACTGGAACTGCGCAGACTGCCCAGGTTCCAAAGGAGCAGAACGGTTTAAAGAAAGGGAGAAAAACAAAGAAGGAAAACAAAGAGATAAAAACGAATAGAACAAAAAGCAAAAGCATGCAGAACTAATTCGTTGTCTAGTATTCATTGATGATTCTATTATTGATAAGGTAGAAGGAGGAAAATTAACCCATCAAGAACTGCCACCAAAAAAACGATGTCAATAAGTCTTCCATTTTACTGTGCAAAATAAATTGATATTTTTTCAGCAACTTTTTTTTCAGGTTTTCTAGCTCATGTTCTCTAACTCTACCATGTTCCACATGATGTCTTAAAATTGCACCAAAAGATTTCTTTTCTGAAGAATATGATCCCTCTAGAGATTGAGCCAAAGATTTCCACACAGTTTGTCCCATGACATCTTGATGAAGGAGACACTGGTGCTGTTGATTCCACACGTGGTAAATTCATGCCTGGGTTCCCCAGAGCATTCATACACGTTTGAGTAGCCCAGCAAGACTACAGCGCTGCTTACAAATAAGTTACATACAATGGCACACAGCTGTATTGCCCAGAGCAAATTCTGTGAATCAAACTTCTCTTCATCTTCCCATCATCGTGGGCATGCACAAGCTGCAAGTCGGAAGCAATTCCTGCCTGTTTCCTTGCGCATGAGGTCTGAGCAATCCAGGGACAAGAAGCAAGGCCAAGTTTCCTGATTCCCTCTTCTCTTCGCTCCCCTACACTTTGGTTGATGTTACAAGGAGGCCTCTCTGGCCTCATGTGCCCAGCCCTGCAGGTCAACTGCCACCAGGATGCTCCGTCTATAACCCATGGGAATGACAAAGAGCAGAAATAGGAGAGAGAGCCGATCTGCTCATCTTGCCGCATGGGGCAGTGCTCCAGACATGCGTCTGTCATGTGATCACTGGGAGAGAAGATTTCCGGAGCCTGTGCCCAGGACTGTCTCATATCCATCAATATCCTCCGAGCTGCACAATTCCCTGCTGGGCAGGAGCCATCTGGGCTGTGACATCTTCACAGCACTCATAGGATGTCTCTGAGTTCTCAACACAACGGATGCCTTGTCCAAGTCTCTACATGAGCCTAAAATGTCCTACTTTCCCCACTTGTCTGGCTCTCAAAGTCTTCTAAACAGGTTGCACAGAGCCTATTTCTGACTTGGCAAATGCATGCTGTTCCCCACAGTGGACTTTTTAACTGATGGTGCTTAGGATGATTTATGGCTTTCAAAGAGCTAGTCAAACCACATCACTGGGTTATTTTTGTATTATTATTCATGAAGCCCATTCAAAGCTCAATTCAAAGGGCATTTGTAAGCAGTTGGTGAAGAACTGGAAGCCCTACTGTAATAAATGAGTCATTTCTCTGTGGAAAATGAAAAACGTACCATGTCAGCAAAATGACTGCACATGGTGGAGCATTTAAAGAGATAAAATTGGATTAAGGGAATGGAAGTGAAAGGAAATCTTAAAAGAGAGAGAGAGGGCAAATACATGGGTGGAAAGAGCCTCAAAAAGCTCTTGTAGAGGTGATGATCTATGTGTAGAGAGAGCTTTATAAATCTTAACATACTTTCTAGAAATTACTTGGCCTACAGCAACTGGGCCGCATGACAGATGGGCAGCTTTCATATGGAAACATGCTCCTTCTTTCTGTTTCCAGGCCAGAGAAGCCACTGAGATTTTGTTGACCTCAAAAGAATTAATTCCTGCCTTTAATTCACAGAGTTCTCCACAAATAGCTCATGGCTGGGGTTTCTACAAGTAGTTGTGTTTTTGGTCACAGGCATTTGCTTTCATCATTTTAAAATATGTTTCATTAGGAGGTTCCTTGTTCTCATACAGAAAATCCGAGTGATGAATTGATCCTTTACAGCATCATCTTGTATTCATTTCTTTCAATAAAAGCTTTTCAGTGGTGCTGATTTTTCTCATTTTGCTTCTGTGAGCTCTTTCCATTGCATTCCTGTGCATTCTCCAACAAGGTGATCAGAGTTAGACTGGTTTCAAGGTACAAGTGAGAAATCTACACAGCGCTCACTTGAGATTTGCCAATCTGTCCTTAATACAATCGACCATTTTGGTCACTTCATGGACCTTTGTTGTGTACTAAGGAGAAGGTTTTCACAGTTGCCAAAAATGTTGACAAAAGCTTTTTCCCAAATCGTTGTTGCTTCTTTGAAGCCCTTCACTGTGTGTGAGTAGCCGAAATGGATCTTTCCATGATGGACAGCCCAGTGGATCAGCATCTGGTTCTGTGAGTGCAAGATTTTTGAATTTAATACCTCCATTCTCCTGCAAGGATCATGGATGTAATCACCCACAAGTACCTGAAAATCCCCCATTCAACTAGTTAATATTGTGGAGGGACAACTAGGAACATATCAAGGGAGGGGAAAAAAAGGAAAGATAAAGGAGAAATGAACTAAAAGGAAAAGAGAATACTAATGAACTTGACAATGTGGATTTCTCTGTCTCACTGCCTCTCTTTATTCCCCTAGGAATTATAAATATGTCTCAAAATGGCTATTTACAGAAAAAAAGCTTAAGTATTTTGCCACAAAAAGATGATGATGTGAGTTCCTGAAAGATCGAATACAAGACTGAAGGACCCAACAGGATGGCCAAACTGTGTTCCATACAACTTTCACATATACATCATGCTACTTAGGCTTCTCAGCCCTCCTCTCTCATTTTCCTTTGTAGGAAAAAGATCATTTTTTTTCTTTTTATTTCTAGCTGCCGTAAAAACATGCCCAGTCTGTAACAGCTCTCCTGGTATCACTGTCACTTGAGAAGTTCTTTTCCTTCCTTTCCCATCAGTGTTAGTGATCTCCAAACAGCTCGGATTAATGATTCAAACACTTGCTGTCCTAAACCAAAGTCTTTTGGCCTCCTTGGAGACAACCCATTCTCCATCCCTCCAACCACTCTTGCTGACATTTTCTGCATATATTCCATTTTAAAGTCACCTCCTGCTGAACCTGAGCTAGATCCTTCAGTCAGGATACGGACTCGCCATACTCTTCTCCTGGGAATACAGCTTGGGAATAGGAATGTCCTCTTTATGATCTAAACAATTGTTATCTGCATCCATTTGCTGCATGAGTTTTTTAAGGCTGACATATGGGTAAGTTCCCTTGCTTCCCACTTAGGTGCCCAGGTAAATTATTCAAAGATTTATTCGAAAACATAGGCAGAGCTCATAGGCAATGAAAAGAACTTAAACCCCTAAAACTACCAGAGCTTTAACAAAGCTGGATTGCCTGGTAGATTGCTGAACCGGCTGCAGTTATAAAAGAGAGGCAAACCAGGGAATACACCTAGTTCTGGACCAATCTAGCTGTGGACCTGATCCCCCAAACCACAAGTAGCATCAATTTAAAGTCAACAACATCCATGTTCTTTGGTCCCTCTTTGAACAGCTTCCTTTATGAAGCATTGCAGTGTATGAAAACTACAGAGAAAGTGACAAACTTTTTAATACTTCACTTATATCTTCCTGAATTGTGCAGCCAACAGAACAAAAGGAAGCCAAGAGATCTACTGGGCCTGTTTTTTCAAGTGTCACCTTCAGAGAGGATGGGTAAAACTGATCCTGAAACAGAAGCACAACTTTCATATTAATGGTGATAGGAAAGAGCAGCATAATTTTTCTTTTTCTTTACTTTTGACAGCTTGAAGATGAGCTGCTCCACTTCTAAACCAGGCGAGCAGTCCTGGAGAACAGTCAGGCTCTACAAACAGGCAATTCAAGTGTCCGTATGGACAAATAGCTTAAATAACCCAAATCTACTGGGGGTGCTGCAGAATCAGGCTGCAGAGGAAGCTGAAGGGTAGGATTATAGTGAGGTTGCAGAACAGAGAACAGCTATGCTTTGGAATAACAACTTTCTGAAGCCGATGCTGCTGCCAGCTGGGGTTTGCTGCAGTGACCTTGTAGCTAACCCAGCTCTGAGCAGGAGATTGGGCAAGAGACCTTCCAAAGTCCCTTCCCAGACTGAATTATCCTGTGATCCAGCGATACACAAGTCTCTCACCTCCTGTAATCTGAGTTTTGCACTGGAGTTTCCCTGTGATAAGGCACTGGCAGCTTTTGTTCAAGCCCTCTAAGAACAGCTCTCCACCTAGCAAATCCAGGGTGTTGTTCAGTATGGTTTGCAGGCTTGGTATAAAGCAAGTAGCGCATTAAGAAGCCCTCAGTGACATATTGAAGTAAGCAAAATGGTAATGATTTCGTTGATGTGTGGACATTTAAAGCCAGAAAGAATCATCATGGCCACTGAGTTTGACTCCTGAATACGTGAGCCACATAGATGAGTATTTTAGCTACAGATCTGTAGCAAACAGCTCTTTGCAGTGACCATTTTGCCCAGAAAGGCACACAAACACCTTCAGAAGCTGAGATAACTTTAAAGGCTTTACTGCTTAAGAGAATGTCAGGAATGAGGAACTGAAATCCTTTCACAGAGCTGGGTGCTTAGTTATTAGCCGTAATAGGAACAAGCAGGTTCCAACTGAGATTTAGGACCTCAGAGAAAAATATTTTCCTCCTCCAACCATCACTGTTCTCTCCACCGGGTTCGCAACCGGAGCCCTGAGCTAACCCTGGGTCTGGAGCTGACGTAGTCCCCATTCTGCACTAACCCCTGGGTGAAATACGTTTCCCTACAGCCCACACTGAGCTTCCCATCACAGGCTGTAACAGTGACAACATCTCACACTACCAAGAGAGGACTTGGCTCTGTCGGCTCTGTCCTCTTTGTCATTGCTCTTCAAGTCGATGTAGGCTGCTCTTAGATCTCTGCTATTCCAGACTAAACAAGCCCAGCTCCCTTCACAATTCCTTGTGGGTCGCATGCTCTGGGTCTCAGCTATCTTGTGATTCCTCCAGTGGATCCTCTCCTCTAGATCCCATGGGCCCCAAACTGGATAGTTTTCCAGGTGCACTCGAGCACCAAGCACAGGGCAACATCACACTCCCTACACTGGCCCATGTTATCCCTGAACTTACTTTGGCAGATACCACGACTCCTGGCTACCTTCTCGTAACCCTTAATGTCTCTTACTAGTCTCGTCTCCAGCCAGGTTTGAGCCTTCACACCAAAGCGATGTTTTCCTACTTCTCCTTTATTTTCTCTCCTTGTCTCTACCTCTTGCACACTCCCTTTCTGCATTTCAGCTCACCAGGAAGCTCCTTGCTCAGACAGATCTTCTGCACAAACTCCTTGTCCTGCACAACAGGGTGGTTCATTTCTAGGCCCTCGCTAAGTCTCCTTTGCATATTAACCAGCAATTGGGGCACCTTTTCCTCCTCAACAGAGCTTTACAAGACACTTGATGTAGTAATTCCCTGAATAAATCAAAGTCTGCTCTGTTAAAATCCAGCCACGGCTGAAGGCCAAAGCTGTGGCAGGAAGGATGCTAGCAAGAAAACTGCATGCATGATGGTGGGGCAGCATTTGAACCCCCGTCTGGTCCTTATAAACTCACTGGTATCGATGAACACAGCCTGCCCGAAGCTTCGTGTTCTGTCAGGTTAAATACGAATAGGAGAAGAGGTGTCTGCAGTGCTGGACAGCCTCTGCAGCAGGTTCAACTTCCCCTGCCGCAGATCTCCACTCTTTCCAGACCACTTGGAAACTTCTTCTTGACATCAGATAATCTCCCAGATCTGACATGGGTGACTGGTGAGGTCTGGTGAGGAAGTAACTTTTCTGTTTCTTCCATATTCAGGTCATTTCCGGGGATTCCTCCTGCGTTGCTTAATGTTATAACCCTCCAAGACTAGAAAAGGTTGTTGGGGACATCCAAAAAAAAATGCCTTCTCACTTATTTTTTTGCCACAGGAACTGTTCTGAAAGGACTTTGTGACTTCAGCCACCTCCAGAGCAGGTGCCATTCCCTAGGTTCCAGTTTCTGTGCTCGCAGGTTGAAGGCAAGTCGTATTTTCAAGCTTTTCTCCACAGCCCGGAGGAAGGAAATACTAAATTTCCAATCCTAATAGTGATGTAGGTGTTAAAATAACGTGGCATTCTCAGAGGAACACCCGACTCCTGGGGCACCTAAGGAATAGAGTGCGATGACAAATACACAACAAGATCTTTAGAGATGGCAATCTGCTCTTGGTCTAAACTTACAGGTGACTTCCTTTAATCTTTATATTAAAAAAAAAATATAAGGAAAACCTGGTTATTACAACCATCCACTGAAAAAAAAAAACAGTTTCAAGCAGTAAATCCCAGCACACAGACTCTAACAACAGAAAAACAACCTATCCAGGAGGGCATGTTCTCCCCATCCTGCTAATATTATTCACACACTAAATCAGAACTGACAATGCAATCTTTTCAGCTGAGTTGTTCTCATTCTTCTTTCATTCTCATGATGAAATAATTCCTCTTTTTAACAGCTTCCACACATTGTACTGCTGTTTTATTGAAGGGTGTTGCAGATTTCCATGAAGATGTTATGTATAATTTTTTTAAAGCAGTAAATACACAGGATGTTAACGGATTGGAGATGTATTAAAAATTTGTTTTGAAAAAAGAAAAGGAAATGTTTTTAACTGTATAGACCATTGCAACAACTATTGATTGCATTTTTCACACAACAAGGCAGATGAGGGCTGATTTCAGACAGTAACCCATCTTAAATATCTAAGCAGATCTAATATAGTTGCCACTCCATGACACAATGATATATATTTCCGTGGCAATCTAGAAAGCAATTTGCAAGGAACAACACTGCATTCTTCAGAGATCATGAAGTTGTTAACGGAGGGGCTCCCATGCTGCCTATCGGATGTAGCCAGCAGAACTGGAAAATTTCTTCGGCTGGGAGGAAAACAGGGGGAATCTCAAATTTATGAGTACAAGGACTTTGCAGCAACTCTGTTGTTATCAGTTTTATTTTAACCATAAAGTGATGGTAAGGAAGTCTCCGTAAGTGCCGCCGTGGTTACCAAAGCTCCCCTTTCGCTGCCTGACAGAAGTTCAGAGCAGGTCTTGCTGTGTAAACACCTGTGTTGCTGCTGCAGCCTCATGGTTAATGAGAGCGGCAGGGACGGGGCCGCTCATCACTGCAATGCCGTGATTTGAGTACTGAGGTAGGAAGAACATCTGTGTCCATAGGCTAAGGTAAGAGGAGGAGGGGGAAAAAAGCCACACTCACCGCACATCAGAGCCTTGGAGACGAGCTGAGCACGTTTTCTTTAGTTGACTGGTTCTTGTTTATTTTTGAAGGCTGCTGCCATAAAATTGACAATGCAATTACAATTTCCAGCCTGAAAGAATACTTTTTAATTATACTGTTTCCCATCATTACTACAGTCAGTGCAAGAAAGAATGGATAAAAGTTGTAGCTTTTGGTTTCCTGTACGAGAATCAGACCTTGGTATTGAAAAATACAGATTTGCTTTTGCATTCCAGGGCATCAGGAATGAGGACAACGTAATAGCACCTAATGAGTATAATCTGCAGAAACTTGAAAGGGGGAAAGCAACTCAGGTGACTGGAAACTGCAGGAGGTCTGGCTTGGTTTCTTGACTAGCAGAAACTTCCAGCACGACGTTGGGTCATGGGGAAGATGAGCACGGGTCCAGATAGAGTGAAAATTATTGTATGGTAACAGGGTGAAAGATGCTTCCTTCTAAGGAGTCCGATTTCCTCCTGTTTCTCTCTAGGGAGCAGCTGGTTACTTTTATTATCCACTTGTTGGGTTTTGTTTTTTAAACGGGGAAAAAAATAATCTATTCAGGCCTGGCAATTCTGTTCTCACCTTCCCAATAGCCCTGCATGTTCTCCCTCTCCAGCCTTGCCCTATAACAAAGGAGGGGAGAGGTTTTGGAGAAACAAAGTCTGACTTGCTAAACTCTTGAAGAAACTATTTAAGACACCTCTTGTCCACTTCAAAATGGAGATAAATGTTTCTCTATGTCAATGCTTGGCAGCTATCATCAGTCACCGGGTCCCATCTGAGTGCCCAAGCCACACAGATCACACAAGTTTACCCAGACCAGCCCAGAAAACAAGCAGGGAGGAAATACAGCATTGCTCCCTCTCTCCAACTAACCTAAAAGAATATGATTGCAAATCAATATAACATCCAGAAAGAATAAAGTTGTGTTGTTCTTACTCTGAAATTTAATTTCCCCCGCATGCTTTCAGCCTCTGAGCTCAGAATAGGAACCAAAACCATGTTTTAGGGTCAAAATCTGCCACCTAGAGAACAAAACCGCAAACGAAAAGGAGGTTTGTGGATCTTTTTAGAAGCCATTATCTCAAAACATTACAGATGTGCCAAAACCTATAAATTTACTGTGCTATCTTCTACAGCAACAAAACAGGTTTTAAGGGACCGTTAATTATGTATCTGCACAGCGCAGACCTCGTTATAGGCCGCTGCATCAATCCTGGGCACAGCCGCTGCTGCGGCTCAGAGATTATAGGAGGGAGGGACATTTTTCCCTTCCCAGTGCTGTGAATTCACGTGGTTTGTGCAAGCACAGATTGATCGCACTTCTTTTTTGAGGTGGCACAACTGCTGTGGAAAGCAGCCGGTTTTTACCATGCACTTTGAATGCTCCAAGGGCTGGCAAAGCACCTGGGGCCGAGAAGTCTGGGACTATGTGCCCAAAAGGTTGGTCACCCCAGGCTGAAGGACAAGGTGACCTCTCAGGTACTTTCAGACTCCTCAATTAGCACCTTCTGCCAGTGTAACTTGTGATCCATTTGTTACCCAAGAGGCCCATTAGTGATTGCTCCCCTCTTCACCTCAAAGCTTTAAATCTACTGTTATATGTGCAAGGAATTAAGTTGCATCTCCAATTTCACCAAAGCACCTCAGCACAGCAGCTGTCTGGCTTTAATTAGATCTCTGCTGGGGCCAGCGGGGATTTCAGTCCAACACAAAGGGATAAAGGCGACCAGGAGGATGAAGAATTGCACGTTCAGAAGAGATGTGACAGCTCAAAGAACTATCAGGAACCTCAGAAACTGCCCCAGTTGCTACGGAGAGATCCACCACCGCTGCCTGAATAACCATATACAATTTTAAGAGCAGCCTGATAGCCGAACAGAGCGCTTTCCATCTTTCAGCAGCTTCCCCTTCACAAGGCAGCACATAAATATGAACAGACAAATTGGTATTGATGTTTCCTTTGGCTTTCATTAGCACATTTCAGCAAAGGGAATCTCAGAAATCCTCTTGCTAGGAGCTAGAGTCAGATTGCCTCTTCAAGCACAGAGATACAGAGAATAACTTACCATTGTCCTCCCCAAAATATCACAGAACAAAAGTAATCCTAGAAAGCAGTATAACCACAGAGGGAAAATTAGGCACTAATACACTCAAAAAGCATTAACACCAAGGACAAGGACTATGAGGACATCCAGTACCATTATAAGACAAGTGGGAGAAAAGGTCTAGTAAGAGAGAGTGAGCTGCATTTGCTACTCTTTAACCCACAAAAATCAGTGCTATGCTGAAATCTTCTGACCAGAAGGGGCATCCAGAACTTATCCTATAAAGATACAAGCAATTTTGAACCAAAAATATTGCCAAGTCTAACTTGAAAAAACTTCTGGACCTACCTTCAGAAAAGGTCCAGAAATATAGGGGAAATATTGAGCCAGTAACATTAGTGAAGTTGGGGATAGAGGGAGAAAAATGAGATGAATTTTCCAGATCACGTTATTAAAAATATTTATTCACAAGCCTGTATGATATTGAATGGATGCAAATATACCCAAAATGTCGCTTTTCCAAAAGCGACATTTTCATCAGCAATATCAAGGTTGTGATATTTGCCAAGGGTCCTTTTTCAGGCAGCAACAAAAGGCTGCAAAACCGAAGCCCTCCTATTAGACAGGGAGAAGCCGAGTGAGGGCGGCACAGAGCAAGGCAGGAGCCTGGAGTGGGACCAGGCACCACTACAGGGTGGCACTGGACAGCTGGTGCAAGCACTAGAATCACCATCGTGTTTGTAAACCTGGGCTCAGACTTCCAGACACGAGGGAGCATTTTCCCAAGGACACCAATCACTGTGTTGCAGTTACTGTCTAATCAGAAGGGCTTCCATGGAATGAGCTGAGCAGCAGCTCACGGCACCTGAGCTGTCCTGGCAGGTCAACTACTACAACACTGGTGACACTGGTGAAACGGGGGCAGTTCATCAACGAGTTCTCCCCAAAAGACATGTTATAAAGCAGCCCACCACCACGATGAGCTGTCTTGATTAGCAAGTTCATTAAGAGAGCTGTAATATTCTGCCATATCCTGCTGTAGAATCAGGCTCTTAGGCAGACTAAAGCTGTTTAGCCTTGTTGTTTCTCTAGTTAAAGGCCATGTTTGGGCTTTTTTTTCCTCCTTCAGCTTAAACCACACTCCTCTTGAAAGCTGTACAGATCTAATAAGAAATTCCTGTGAGCTGCCATAGGCCTTATCAAACAATTTATCAGCCAATCCATTTTTTAAGCACCTAGTGCATCAGGTCTTGGTAAATCATACCAAGGTGAATAATACAGTATCTGGTCTCTGTCCTCAGGCCTACAGCCTCTAACTAATGCCTTACTGAAAATGAAGCATATTAATATATCTTCAGTGCAGCACAGATATGACCTGTCCTTTTACGCATTTCTTCAGGGCTTAGACCTGGGAACTGTAAATGTCACCATCAAGATACTTCACTGCTTGCAAGACATTCATTGCTTGCAAATAGGAAGATAAAAAGGGAAAAGCGTTCGAGCAAGAAAACTATGAACACTTTTAAACAAATAACAACACAAGTTTTTGTAACAGCACCTTTATGGAACACAAAGTTTGCTTTAGACAAGTGCCAGGCTACATGAATTTATTTTAAGTCCTTTGTATTAAGAAAGCAATCTAGGGCTTAGCCTAGCCTGATACTTCTAGAACTCATTTATTACAGGCACTGCATTTGGGCTATTTCAGAGTAAAACAGGGCTTTCCACTATGGATTTTGGAGTGACTAACAAGAAAGACACATTATTACATTCTTTCCTGAGAATAAATGTTCTCCTCCATTATGTATCAAATGTTTTAGGACTTCAGAACACACAAACAAGACGGTGCTAGTTACGGTTAAACAGGAAATTCACGTAAGCAAAAGCCCAAATCCTTTTCACAGTTACAGATCATTTTGAATATACTTTTACATGGGAAATTTTACTCAGATTTATAAACATAAATTCCATCTCTTCACAGAATACCTTGTCTGTGCAGGTGAGCATTGGCCATCAGCCTTCAAAAGGAAGTCTGGACTTGAGGCCTATCCAGCTCTGAATTACCAAGCAATCCCTTCAGATCCAGCAGCTTTGGTTTAACGGACAGAAACTTTGGCCTATCGTTTAAACAAATGTACTTGCCAACAATGAACAAGTAAGACTTTATTTTTTAAAGAAAAGCAAAGTGTGATATGTGCATAAAGTCAGTGCCTTGACCCTTACAAGCATCTCTGGAAGTGACTTTACAAATGGGCAGTGCTTAAGTTACAAAAGATTCAAACCTTCAAGGTCGACTGATTTTCTTTATGATGACTGAAGAAATGGCTCTGCTTCAGGAATTCAGCAGATGAATCAAGTTTAGTAGCGGATTTACTAGTTTGCTGCAATTTACAATCGGGTGATCACGTCTGAACCAAGGAAACATCGAGACAGGTTTAGCCAAAAGGTTTATGGCTTCAAAGTCAAATTCAAAGACCAGTGTCAGTCATTTGGGCAACTGAAGACTAGCAGACAAAGATAAGCGGAGGCCAGGTGCTTCACTGGTATTTTGGAGACAGTCTCCCACAGTGTCTTCTCTTACAGCAATTTCCTCTTCTCAAACTCCTGCAATAGCACACACACATCCCAAATGGAAGAACATGATACACTGCTATTACTGGTATGTTTCAGATTACATTGTATTTGTTAGGAACTTCTGACTTTAGGAATTAAAAACTGGAATTAAAATTTAAAATAAGAAAAAGTGTGGGAGCTGGAGAGAAAGCAGGACAAGTATTTTCTCATCTTTAATAAGCAAACTGGCTGTGAAGAACCAGCAGCACTATATTGCAATCACTGCACTGCATCCAGACTGCAGTGCTGTCAAGTAAGTGTTTATCCTAGTAGGCTTGAAAAACACTAATTATGCAGAAGCATTTAAGCCAGGGAAGCAATGGCACCATTAGCATCTCTCTTTTAGTACAGGAAAAAACACAGAGAAAAGTCCCTCATGCAATGACCTGTGAAGATGCCATATTATACAGGCACCATAAGAAAAGAAAGAAAATGATTTGCACAGTTGCATTTCTTCTAGCTATGAAGAAATTTTTTTGAGAAGAATGAAGAAATATAAAAAAATCCTGCTCCACACAGAAGCTTACTTGCCGTGTGCATTCAGCTGTGATTCTGAATTAATACTTAAAAGAGATATATCTACATGCCTAAGCTTTAGTCTCAAATATCCTACTCGAAAAGTGTTTTCTCATTTAAAATTAATTCAGGTTCTTTGCTTCCCCTGATAGCATTCAGAAAACACAATTCAAGAACTGATACCTTTGAGCGCAAAATGTCACCACTTTCACTTTGTTCTCTGCTTATGTTCTTATAAAGGCAATATTATATATCATTACTCACACATATCATCTAATACCTGCAGTGATAACTGCAGCTTGTTCAGTTGATAGAGCTCTTGCATTTAGCTATGTTAAAAGTCACAGGATATTTGGGTGAAAGACATATTCCCAGCCCTTCTTCCCTCAAAAAATTATCTTCTGTCTTTCTCTGGATACAAAACCATAGTTTCCAAGTAACTAACCTTGTATATGGTGCTTCCTAGCTGAGCTGGAGACATGCTGACCACAACACCAGCGCTCTGAAGAGCAGCTATCTTCTCTTTGGCTCCACCTTTGCCCCCAGCAATGATTGCTCCAGCATGACCCATCCGCCTGCCTGGAGGAGCAGTCAGCCCAGCTATAAAGGAAACGACTGGCTTTGCATTCGGACCCTGCACAGAAAGTAAAAATACTGTGTTACCCGGGGAAGGGGGAGAAGAAAAAAAATTATTGCTGGATGATTCTTTTTTAAAAAATATTGACTACTCAGGATAAGATAGCAGACAAGTAGAAACCTAAAATAACATGGAATCACATGTGTTTTAAGGTATCTCTCTACAGAACAGCCCCATGTATTAGAAAACAAACAATAGAAGAAATACCCACATCATATAATCACTGTGTTCAGTACAAATGTCATTACAAGACTATGACTAAATGTCACAACATTTCAGTTTAAATTTAATCTCGTTAAAGTTCTTCCTAAATTCACTTCTTTCTCTAGAATAACAGTAAGGCTGTTTGCTTTTGTGTAAATATTAGAGACTAATTCACATTTCCCCTTGACACAGCAAGGCAGCTAACCACCAAGGTGTCTGGAAACAGAAAGTGGGCTCTAAGACTTACAGAATTATTTTCTTTCAAGAATGCTGCTGCATCTTCTTCAGCATTTCCTCCAATTTCTCCAATCAATATGATCCCCTCAGTATGAGGATCCTTCAGGAAAACATCGAGGCAGTCAATAAAATTAGTTCCATTGAAGGGATCTCCTCCAATTCCTGAAAAAAATTAAAAACCCACAAAAATGATAAAACAAATTAGTGATATTCCATTTATGTTAGGACTGTCAACATATATTTCAGCATGAAGGATACTCTCAAAGACCAGCAAGAGGGAAACCTCTGAATGCTTCTCCCCAAGTACAGAGAGTGCAAGTTCCTGCTCCAAACATCTCCCTCATAATTTACAGAAGGCTTTAACATCAAAGCTTAATGTTTGCAAGATCCCACCTCTCAGACCATATGTTAGATCTTTTACAGAGCTTCTCAGAAAAGCCAAGGCCTCAGCCCTAAAAATTTCCTGTTAGAAATTTAACGTGAATGAGCCATCTTGCTTAACATACCCAGCTCAGTAAGAATAGCATATCCCTTCACAGAATATTAAACTTCCTAAATAACTTTTTTTTCCATACTGACTTCATGTCTGTTGACAATGTTCCATCAAACCCTTTTATTTTGTAAGATTTTTATTAATTTGACATGGAAAGAGTAATAGAAGGCTTACATTCTTCAGGTTATATTCTTTACAGCACATAGGGATCTCGAGTCTTAACAGATTAAGAAGCCACTCAGTACTTTCTAGACTTTTAAGAAGGAATTAATTTAGATTTCTTCTAAACAAAAGGCAGACCAGTCCAGGTATAAGATGCTGCTTCTGCAGAAACCTACCAACACAGAAAGACTGCCCTAATCCAACTTGCGTTGTCTGATGAACAGCTTCGTATGTCAGGGTGCCAGATCTTGACACGATACCTTTGAGGAAGAAAGAAAGAGTAGTTGGACACTAATACAGCTAAGTGCATGACTAGAAACAGCTGTTCTTATACTCAAGAAAAAACATCTTAATAAGCTAAACACGAGCTGTCAGGTTTTCCAGTTATCCTTGTAAAAAAAGGCGAGAACTCTACATGAGATCTGTACTATTTTGGGGCTGGAATTTTTGACATTCAACTTTCAGTTGTTCAGAGCTGCCCAGCAAGCTAGTGATGCTGGCCGAGAGGGCACTTCTCACATTATACCTGTACCATAGAGACTACTGAAAACAAAAAATTGCTAGAAGAACATATTTCTTATCTTGTATACAAGTAGTGTATACACTGTACTTGAAACATGGCAGCAGCTCAACATTTGCAACAATTCTGTATTAATCACATCTGCAATACGGCTGGGCACGAGAGAGATCCCAAAATGGAAAGACACTGCATGGACACGGGTAATCTTATTTGTTGCTGCTGCCCATTGCTCTGTGATCAATATTTGAAGTTTACATCATACAGTATTATCAGAGGCCACAACCTTTACCAGCCACTGTACTAGATTTCATACAAAGTAAATGATGCATTGAATAGTTTTAAATTAAGGAAAGAAAGCAACAAAGAGGCAGTGGTGGGAAGGGGCAAGGAAGAATACTGATATGTGTTTTCCCAAGTTAGTTCTTTCTATCACTATTAGTGGAAGGCAGTTTCTTAGAAAAAAAGACATTTCCACATTTACCCGTTTCAATCCATCTAACATGCAATGTAATTAATGCATTGCATGAGCAAAAGGGAAAAAAAAAAAAAAAAACACATCATATTGCCTGACAGTAGCTACAGATGTAGTCCAAAGACGATGGCTAATTTTACAGCATGTGTCCCACGATTACCAGATGATGTTTGGATGCCTCACAGTAACAGAAAGCTGGGGAGCATTTCACTGAAAGTTAAGGAAGGAAGTTAGGGGGATGCTAAAGTTCTTATTTTTACTTTGGGATTATTGGACCACCACCAAAAACGTTTCTAGCAGTAGTGGAGCAGGATGCAGGATTTAAAAATCTCTCTTGCACTTGCGTTCTAGTATGTTGCACTTACAAAACATTTCTTTTAGACATTTCCAAAGTAGTTTTAACAGAATTTTGATTCAGAAAGGAGCTCAAGGCAATACCAGTTGATGCCGTCTTTTATAGTCATAGAGCACTGGCTTGATGTTATCTACAAAGGGTCTAATTGCAGTTGTCTTTGACTTTTCAATTTCAGGTTTATAGGTTCTTTTGAAAGCTGTAGGTGTGACCTGAGTGCTAACCTGTAGTCTAGCAGTAAGCAGCTACAGCTTAATCTCCAGTCAGAAGTGCCAAGTAGCAAAGAGTTTCTCTTATTAGAAAAACAGCACTGAAGCCCCTAAGTTCTAGTGCACTGACCAGCTTTCTCCACAGCAAATTCACTTTGCAACCTTATCATTTTTTTCTGTTAAAACTCCAGGCTTACATGCAGCAGGGTGTGCAATTAACATCTGATCATGGACATTATCACTGCCTTTCTGATCCAATTCTCACTCTACAAGAAGCAGGTGTAATATTTGTCACTGTCATTCACCATGATATAATTACCCAACTTCTCACATTATAAATTTATCTGTAATCTCTTATTTTGCTATAATGCTAAATCAGCATAAATATTGGATCCCAGTCTTTAGCTGCCAAGCTGTCAGAAGGATGAGCATTTGGGAACTTGGTGCTCTCAAATTCCAAGATAAAAGAAGGATGCTCAAACAATAATATCAAGGAAACCAAGTCCACCACCTCACCTAAGGGATCCTTCCCAGTACATGTGGCTTCTACCATTAACATTTGGTGCCTGCTACAGCAGACAGACTTTGGTCTTCAGGATTATAGTGGCTAAATTCACTTACAAACTGAAGGACAGATAAGCGGTTACACGGCTTATTAACTGCCTTCAGGGTACAATGCAACCAGACTGCTGAATAAGAACAACAGGGTACAAAACTTCAGTTTTAGATGATGCGTAAGTATTCAAAAACTCACCAATCCTTCCTTTCTTGTGAATGTGACCCGGCATGATACCAATTTTACATTCTCCGGGCTAAAGAAAGAGCAGGAGAAGTCAGATGGAGCATTGAAACCATCCTAAGAATGGTTCAGCCTTGGCACAAATCCAGAAGTCACTTACATTGATGACTCCAGGGCAGTTTGGGCCCACTAGTCGAGTCTTATCCTGACGAAGCAGCCTATGTTTAACCCGAACCATGTCCTGCTGGGGGATTCCCTCAGTAATGCATACGACCAAGGGCATCTCTGCATCGATTGCTTCGTTGATCGCGGCAGCAGCAAACGGAGGAGGTACGTATATAACCGTGGCAGAAGCACCAGTTTGTTCCTTGGCCTAACAGGCAATAACAAAAGGGTATCAAACACTTAGTGGGCCCAAAGAGAACGTGTGACAAATAGCCCCCAAATACGTCCATCATAGCCATAAACTAAGTAAACTGATATATGGTGACTTACAGACAAAGCAAATGTTGAGTCTTTAAAGATGGGCACACACAGTGCAACTAGGGAACTGAGGACCTAACCACTCTCTAGAAAGGATTCCCTCCCAAACCATCCTTAGATAGTAATTTGCTAAAAGTTCATCATACATACTGGAATCAACCAGGAACTAGTGACATACAAAACATGAGGCTATTGGGGGGTAAAATCTTGGGCGGTAAAATGTCTTACTAAGTATCCAGACTCTGCAGACCACAAAGCAGCAGCTAAACCTCTTTACCTTCTTCACACATAACCACAATGAATGTTCACCATATTACAGAGCCTCTATTCTATTTCTTACATAGTGATATTCGTATTTCAAATATTTTTTTCTCAAGTATGAGCAGGAAAAAGAGAGCCCTTCTGCAGCATTATTTCTTGGAATAAACTGTGTCAGCCCCTCTAATCTGCAAATTACCTCCTTCACAGAATTAAAGACAGGCAGACCCAGATGAGTTTTGCCCCCTTTTCCTGGAGAAATTCCTCCAACTAGATTTGTGCCATAGTCCAGTGCCTGCTGGCTGTGAAAGGTGCCCTATAAGAGAAGATGAGCAGAAAAGTTAAAAGGCTCGCAACAGCCAATAAATCATATCAAAAGTTTGATCACATCTGTAACTCTGAAGGCAATTTACAGCACTTAAATTTACAATGAAAGACATGATTTTACTGTAGATACGTAATCAGTTTTTTTGCAGAGTGCATCAACAAGTTTTAAATGGATTCAGAATGTACTATGCCTTTTTCTTTTAAATAAGAGCATTCTGGCTGCACACTAAAGCATGACAGTCTGTTCTGTGTTGCTAACACATCTCCAGACATACAGGCATTTCATTTTCCACATCGGTTCTGGCAGATGACAAACATGATAACGAAGAAGAAATTAGCATTCTCATCCACGACTGGTTGACACTTAGAGCAAGAACAGTATTATCTCCATGCAAATGAGTAAATGAGTGTGAGAAAATAATTAAATGTACTGAAATAAAAACAGAAATTAAAACTCTCGATCTTCTTCAAAGGGAATCTGCAACAGCAACATGTGCTTGCAGTGATAACAGCACTTCAGTGAACAAAACACTAAATAAGCTAAAAAGTCTGATTACAGAATATGAACATGAACTTTACTAATAAACTGGAGGTTCCAAATTGCTGCAGAAAATTAAAAATACAAAGAATAGGGAATTGCAGGTGGCAGCCTCTTATTTAGAGGTGAAAGCTCAAATTAATTATTTACATCACTGAGCAAAACAAAAATACATTGAACAAAATACAAACGTAAACCAACAACACCAGTCAAACACACAGGCCTGAAAGGCAGCATCACTCATCTGCTTCAGTAACAAAGGGCTTTCATTGCCTTTTTATTCAGAGGCATTTGTGAAAAAGGTACATATAAAATTGAAAGTTTTTTTGTAGCTTTAAAATAAAAATAAAAAGAACACACATCCACACATCTTTTACAAATAAATGCTTTTAATCTAATACCGTAAACAGACTAAAGACCAAAAACAACAACAAAAAAAAAACAGTAATCTAATGGAGACGATACAGAAACAAGTTTTCAGCTTGAGCACATACCTGTTTGCCTGTAAAACCCTGACAGACAACCTTTGTGCTTTTGTTAATATACAGATTTTTCCTCGACGACGCGTAGGAGCAGTGTCGCACTCCACTCTGCTGCACTACAGGAAGAGAGAGACCAAACCATTAGAGGCACTAATCAGTAAAATTATAAAATGCCTTATGAAATAAACACATGCATTTTCAGGCTTGCACTGATGTAGGGTTCTATATTTTCAAAAGCAGCTCTGAAATTTTTAAGTATTTATGACTTGCTATTCTGAGATATTAAACAGCCTTAGTTCTCTTTGCTGGGAACCAACCTACGTATTTCTCAAAGAGAGTGCTAGATATCATGACTATTTTTAAGTGGGTTTATGGACCAGTTGCAACTTCATTTGTGGAAGAGACGCAGTTGCAGATGTTGTCATTTCTAACCTGGGAAAAAATAACAAACCCTATGAACATTTCTGGTCTATTTTAGCACAGAGGAAACACATTAGCTCAGAACACAGTCCAAAGCCTTAGATAGCTATTTCGTTAAGCTAGTTTGTTTCATTCTGCCCCAAAACAATCAAGCTTTCTCAGACCATGGTTTATCCCTTACTTCTATTCAAAGAAAGCCAAGAGGAAAATAAAGCTATGCCAGAAGCAGCCTGGGCTTCACTGTCCTTCCCAAACCCAAGTTCCTGACCAGGAAAGTGCCAACAGAAACCCAGGGCTTCAGCTCCCACCACCCGCTGGGGTTCTCTAAGGAACCGCAGTAGCAACTGACATTCAAACCAACACACAGTAATCCAAATAAACTTTTAAAAACGTGTTTACCAAATGGCACCGAGTAAATTATAACAAAATCGTTAAGGGGCCTGCAGAGTTTTAACCTAAATGCACCTTTATCTACTTCACTGACATCTACCAATGCAACATGCATTATTACAGATACTGTCACAGGATTTTTGAAGCAAAGGAGAAAGAAGTGGGCCAGTAACAGACAAAAGGCCCAGATTTACTGAATGCAGCTCCGAGGCTCTCTGTGCAATGCTGAAGTCTCACTGCTTGGTGTCACAGGTGCAACCGCGAGTAACTCACAAAAAGGGGAGAGCACCATTTGCCAGGCTCCTCTCTTCTTGCCAGGTCACCTCTCTTGCTCAGTAATTTTATTGGTAATATTATTTTGAAAAAGAAAAAGCACTTTGACCAATAGCCACTTGTACCTTCATGTCATAAAAGCAGCAGTGGTCCAAGTCCAGCTGTGCATTTCATATCTATTTTCAGATATTTATTAGCTGTCAGAAAATGTTTTTAGAAGCTTAACTTTCTCAGTTCTCTTACTGAGAAGAATATAGGGATATTCTTAAAGCAAAAGAGGCTTTGAGTCTTTTTAGAGCTATCAAAGTAGTCCAAAAAAATATTTTTATACACTGATAACTAAAAAAAGATCTTAAATGCCAAGCATTTTACAGATTTACTCCTGAAAAAGAACCCTGTTTTGAGAAAACACAGTGGGTTCAATAAAGCCCATCTATAGGTTTCAACAGTTTGCTATCTTCATGTGAGCAGCTTGGCAGGGGCACATGAAGCTACAGATTTTGGAAGAAATGAAAAAAAGTCACCTTGCATTTGCTAAGCTGGATTAGTACGAGAGAGATTTACCAAAATAAATAAATGAATAAAAGGTCATGGATACAATACAGCTCCTTATTTCTCTCCACAGCCTCGTGTGAAGTAGAAAACTTTGCCCCAGGTTATCAGCTCAGTGGGAGCAGCAGAGGCATCAGCCAAGAGGAGGTTTTGCTATAAACAGCACAAACTGGCAGCAATTTAAGTGCGAGGACAGATCTGAGATGAGAAGGAAACAGGTGGGAAAGGAGCCTGGCCTAAGTTCACAGCAGGTAAGAGGCAGAAATAGAAACCCAGTCTCACTTTCCAACTAGGATCTTCATTCACAAGATCGAATTGCTTCAGAGTTGGGTGCCTGAGCAAAAATGCACATCCCCTTTTACAGGACAAAGCAAAATACTTTCTGTTACTGGGCTTCAGACACAGAACAGTGAAAGCCAAGCTCGGGTTGAAGCTGTTTTAATGCACCTCTAACTCACAGGCAAAGTCACAAAAGGGCAGGCTCCCAATGAGGCCCCAGAGCAAAAGAATGAGTCTTTCCAACACCGAGTCCTACCAAAAACACAGTGAAAATGCTGTGTTTGGCAAAACCAGAGGTCTAAAATAACATTACCATGTCAAAAAAAGGCCTGTAACAAAGCTAAAGAGTACTAAAAAGCAAGGTTAAGAATTGGATATTTTTTGTCTGTTTATTTTCAGGCAATCCCTTTGCTTCAGTCACATCCCTATTCTGTTCCACACAGCTTGTGGCTTTCAAAAAAAACGTTATGCAAGTAACAAGATGGTTTATTCTGGCTTTTCTAATACTTCAGCTTTGACATAGCTAAAAAAGACATAATGTGGCAAGAAGTTTTTTTAGCTCATGGTAGGGGACAACCATATGAAAAATACTCAGCGACTAAAACCTTGTTGCTTCAGGCTAGATTTGAAAAGTGCTAAAACTTTCCCCCTTCAAAGTATAATTACCTCATTTGCAAGATATCCGAGAGGACACACAAGATGTAGGCCCTGTTTACACTGAGTTTTCAGGTGCTCTTATAGCAGGGACTTTCACAAGCTACATTCGCACAGCTTATTTGGAGTGTAAGAGTCAGCACAAAACAGATGTTCGGGCTAAAATCTCTTCTGTATTCAGACTTCGCAGAGTAGAAAACACAGCATTTTCAGAATTTCTTGCAAGATTCCTTTCAGCTATGGACAAGAATTCAATAAAGCACCTCCCTCTTGCCCACTTTTATTCTGCATCAATTAAAAAAAGTTTTGAAGCTAAAGCAGCAACTGAAGCTACTCACTACAGTGCAAGTACAATCCAGAAGCAAGATAAAATAGCAGCCATTCCTCACTGTAACTTTTGCTTCAGCTCTTCGGTCTTTGCTAATTTCAGAGTTCAGTTACTTAGAGGCTTGAAGTTACGAGAACATTCAGCATAGTTTCTGCTACCATTCCTTTATTATTTGTGGATCTTCGTTATCAGGTCATACATATTCTCAAACACACAATAACATTTATCCAAAATAACTCCATCTTTCCCCCTAAATCTACCTATAGAATTCATCTTGAAAGATATGAACTGCACTATTAGAAAGTTGTTCTTATTGACTATAAAGTTTCCATGCTATTGAGGATTACTCAAGGCATCTTACTCCTACTCTCACAGGAGACTATGTGCTCAGAGAAGGACTTTACACTGAGTTTAGTGAGTACAAGCTACCCACTTCTAGCCTCTTCTCTTACTCTGCTGAACAAATTCCAGTTAAATCACAGAAAGTTCAAGCTGTGAACACAGCCCAGGGTTTAGGACTTGAGCAAATTAACCAATATGTAAAGCCCAGATACAACTACTCTGCTGCCACATCAAAGTGAAGTAACAGGTAAAACGACAACTAGAGAAGACTTTTTTTTTTTTTTCCAAAACACTTGTCTCTGGTTAGCAAAAATCCCTGCTCATAGCAACACACATCCCCAAGTACAAGAGGTTGCAGGAGAGACAGCAGCATTTTGAAAGGAAATCTGTCTCCCAAGTCCACTAAGTTTAAATCATTTAAAGCACCTTGGAGAAGTATCCAGCCCTTCAGGAAAGGGGCAGACCCCTCTCAGCACACACCAGCTATTCCTTGTAGGAAAACCAAGTGCCCTTCCCACATACCTGCCATTAATAAACACAGCTAGAGGCCTGGATACGTTCACAGCATTTCCCAATATCTAACCTGAACTTCATCTGGTGCAAGTTGAGGCTTTTTCCTCTTGTCCTGTCCGTCGTTATTCTGGAGAAGAGATGGACCCACCTCACCACAACCTCCTTTTGGGTAGTTGTAGAGACTGACAAGGTCTCCCCTGAGCCTCCTCCTCTCCGCACTAAATAACCCCAGCTCCTTCCTCCCCGCAACACTGACTTCATAAAACTAAATGAGAAATTCTTCAGTTTGAGTTGTTATTTCCACAGCAGTGTTTTTGGTGAGGTTATTCGAACAATTCGCTTGAAACATTTCACGTAGGAGCTTCCAAGGCCTCTTTCCCAGAGCTTTCCTAGCAAACCTGGCATGGAGAAGCCCTAGCCCCGACTCTCTCACCCCTGTTAAGGAGCCTATAGAGAGGCTCGCTCTTCAGAAGTGCAGTATAGCCTCGCATATGTCCCTCCTGTGTCAGTCCCTATGCAAACACTGCTCTGGCGCGACCTTTGAGCAGGCACTTACCATCCCCTCACATTCTCGGGATCGTTTCACAACCTCCTGAGCTTCCTGAGCAAATCCCACCCTGCCCAGTTGGTTTTTTGCACTGCCCCAGCAAAACCAGATCTTTTGCAACAGAAACCCTGATGAACACGTGATTTCACCACCGAACAAAAGCAGATGTTAATTCTCTGGGACTCAAAATGCCCCACGCACCAAGTCCAAATTTAAGGCTGCTGCAGTTGAGCACTCTGCAAAGGGCATTAAACACGGTGGGCTCTCCAGGTGCGGGAACATTCGGTTTAGCAGAGCTCTCCCAAAAGACTCCAGTGTTGCAAAACAAGATTCCTTGAATCATTTGGCCTCTTCCCCCTCCATCCTACAAGCGTCATCAACGCTCCTGCCTCCTCTCAGACCCTCTTTCTCGTGTTTTTAACGGGAACCGGGCCGGTTTTTCGCACGCGAAGCTGCCCCTGGGCCCAGCGGGGCCCGGATTAACCCGCCGTGGCGCTGCCCGCGCCCCCGGCCAGCAGGGAGGGCGACCAACGGCCTCGGCGGCTCCGGGCCGGAGTTTCCCAGCGCC
>JAWLRI010000332.1:1181607-1191850 GCA_034781795.1 Crypturellus tataupa
GTGCAGCCAATCCCAAGCGGAGCGTGGCCGCGGGGGGTTGTGGGGGTTGTAGTGCCCTCAAGGAGGGGGACAGCATGGCGGCCGCCACCTGAAGAGGGGTAAGGGGTGAAACCAGCCTCGATAGGGCCAAAAACCGGCAAAATGGGGGCACAAACAGAGTCTGCGAGTGGGGGGCAGCATCTCCCACCACTATCAGAGCCCCAACAGCCCGGCAGGCAAAGCTGGCAAAGGCTTGGCCTAAGGAGCTACATGGGGAGGTGTTAAACAGGGATTTATTTAAACACGGATTTAAACGGGGATTTGTAGCCGTGGAGGGTAAAAATGCGAGAAAAGTAACGTTTTTAGGTTGCGTTTTTGCGCAGCTGGTGCATATTCCCGCACACACCGTGGTTAGTTGTTCAGCGCAAATCAAAGTGTTTTATTTCACCATGTTCGTTTATTATTAACTTGTAATGATATTAATTGGCGATGGCCCCACTTCTTGTTAATCTGTACTGTCGTGCAAAAAAATGTGCCACAGTGCAATGAGAAGGAAAACTCCCAATTTTTGGATTTTTGACCAGGAAATTGAGGCAGACACAGGTTTACCAGGTGTCAGGGACAGAGTCTGCAAGATGGATGGGCCGCAGCGGGACCTGCTCTGCACCTGGGACATGTGAACAAGTTAGAAAAACACGGAATGAATGGTATGAGATCAGTTAGTTCATTAAAGAACGTGCAGTTCTTGCAGCTGAGAGTAAACTGACCTTAGATCTCAGTCCTTAGAAACCAAAGAAAAATCACAAACTACTTTACAGTGAGATTTTCCCACAGTGGGTTATAGAGTGCTCTAAGTTACACTGCTTTTCAGGTATGGATTTTGCAATATGTCATGAGCTGCCCTCAAAAGCCGTGTGTGTTTATTTGCGTTTCTGTGGGCACGTGCTTGAATTCATATGAAGGGTAAATGACACCTTTAGACTGCACATGCACTGATTTTATAACAAATCCATTCACTACTAAAAATACCAGATTCCGCTTCCAAATCGATCTGTCTTTGGCTTTCACTTAGGTTCTTGAGGAGATTATTTGAGTTAGATGCTACTGTATTATTGTTGTATATGCGAGAAGCTTTCAATCTCAGTAACTGTTTCTGTACAAAAATGAACAAGACTGGACAGCAGAAAAATGACCAGAAAAATGAGAATTCTGATGTCTCTAAGTTGGCTCACATTTTGGCTCACAGGTAGCTGTCATGTTCAGAACTGCCCCTCTTGCATGGGTCAGTCCTGACAACAGTGAGATCAGCAGCATTTGACCCCAGCTAAATTATATTCTGGGTCATTTTGTTTCTTTTTTCTTCCTGAAAGCTATGTCTTGTGAGAAGGAAGCTCGCCTGTTGTGTTATCAAATGCATTTGAAACTACACTGAGACATGAAGTCAAGCAACAAAAATAAGGACACCTGCAACTTTTAATTGGTTTTAGTAGGCGTGTGAAAGACTGAGGTTTGGGTATTTTCTCAAACCACAGGAGCAGAAACTTGCCCTTTACTCACTTGCATTCAAACCTGAATCTTGGATCTCCTGATATTCATGCGAGTTATTATCAGCCTCAGAGTAAAAGGTACAGGAGCCGAGCTGCATTCAGCTGCACAAAATACAATAGGCCAGACATGCTTGTGTTTGGAGGTGAGAAAAATAAACCCATTTTTATTTGGCTCCTGTCGGAGAGTGCTCTAACCTACCAACATGCATTTAACTGATTTAATAAACTGCCTACAAAACATCCCATTTGGCCTAGGGAGAAACAATACAACAGCTAAGGTAGCAATTAGGAGAGACCCAGTTCAATTCGGAGATGCACAACAGCACTGTTGGGATGGAGAGAAAACGGTCCTTTCTCTGCTGAGTATGTGGAACCCCTTTCCCATCACGTCTCGCAGGCTGTTTGCCATTTACCTTGCTCATCCAGAGGTTAAACAAAATGCAGCCCCTGGTCTGTTGGGGATGTGAGTCTTGCAGCTGACGGGCAGCTTCAGTAAATGCTGCTTCCTCAACTGGCCCATCTATACGTTCATGTCGTTATTGGATTTTTCATATGCGATCAGTGGAAAGCAGGATGCCTTTTCCCTTGCTCTAGTCCCAAGGTTCCCCCTCCCATCTTTTTCTGCAGTATTGATTTGTAGGGGTGTTTGTAAGACCCTGTCAACCTCTAGTCATTTCCCAGAAAGGAAGCTTGTAACAGGACAAGCTTCTTGCACCCCATCCCTGCAGCACAGTTCCCTGGGAATATAGAGTGTCAAGATTGTAAGGATTTATCTCTAAGCTGAGGAATATGCTGGTCAGGAACTTCTTGCTGTACAGACCCTCCCTTAACCCACCTGCCTGTAAAATCTGGCCCTGAGCTCAACATGAACCACAGAAGACGTGAGTGATTTGAAGAAGAAAAGACCAGAACTAAGAAGAGCTGCTGACCCTTCTAAAACCAGGCTCCTCCGTGGGTTGCAGTACTTTGGCAAGCAAAATGTGGTGTCAGCATCCCAGCCCTGCAGGAATCTCCAGTAACAGCTGGACTATTCCTCTGTTATCCACAAATAATAGAGAGAAAATCAGAGGGGAGGATACTTATTGAAGGGTTTAGCTACACTTGTGCTTCAACACACTGGATTTTTTCCCTGCAGCTGGTGATGCTGCAATGACAGGGCTGCATTTGAGAGCATCTGCTGAGGAATTGGCTAGAAATGGATTTATTCTAACTTCTGATGAGGCCCCGAATAGCAGAGATAAGAGACACTAGGACCTTTTGAGGGTTGGTGTTGCTCGTGTTGTGACGCTTGCTCCTTTTCTGTATAATCCACAAGGAGCTCTCAGCAAACTGAAACTTTGGGATGCCCTTCTTTGCTCTCATCATCCCAGCTGGTTTTTAAGCAGGGAAGAGAAATGCGTGCGCTGAGCAGAGCCTCCTGGCTTGTCCACCGCACTCCTGCAAAAGCAGAAGAGTTTAGTCTGACTCTTAGGTCTCTACCTGAGAAGACACTGCTGCTGGATAAGAACTAATCCCTGTGTGATGAATGAGGTAACACTCCGTTCCGGGATGCCTGGCTGGTTTTTCAGGATGTTGGTGTACAGCTCAGCTTGACCCAAACCACATAGTCTCTTTGACCTCAGCAGCCCCAAAACACTCTGGTTCCTCTGTCTCTGCATAACTAGGCATGGAGCAACTTTGTTTCTTACCCTTCAGGGGTTTTAGAAATCTTATTTCTGAAATTCAGCATCACAAAGCAAGAGTATAGGAAGAAGCCTGCAACCTGCCTTTCCACCCAAAAATGCACAGAACAATTTACTTCTCTGTACACAGCAGCAGCTCTATCTACTTCCATCTTCTCTTATTGCCACATCATTTTCATCATCTGCTATTAGAGTCCTTGCTATTACAGAGTCCAGGGAGTCTCAAAAGCGGAAGGTCAGGAGGAGGAGGACAAGAGGAAGAGGAGGCTGTGAGAACTGAACTGTGTTCAACTCGGGTTGCTAACAGCTGACTAAAGAGATTTCACTGCCTTCTGTGTCAGGCACTGGCCTGAACAGGACTTGCTCCTATCTCCTCATGGGCATTTTCACACGGATGCCCAGCCGTGTGACTTGGCTGGTCTCTCTCCAGTTCCTCCCAAAGGAGGTGAAAGAGCTCAGTTAGTGAGCTCTAATCAACCACGTCACGAGTGTTACCTCTCAAACAACCAATGTCACGCCTGGTAGGAGCAGAACAAAGCGCCTCGGTGGGAACGCAGGGGTGGCTCCCAAGCCCACGGGAGCAGGGAGGGAGGGATGCAGGGGAGCAGAGTCCAGGTGGATGGCAGGGAGTGTGACACTGTCCCCAGCGGGGCATGAGCCCATGCAATTCTCCCATCAAAAATCGGGAGTGAGGCAGGAGAGGGAGCTCGTAGCTTTTGTTAGGACCAGCTGATAAACCTGGAGGGCATCAAGCAGCATTTGGACGTGCAGACTCTCCCTTAGCACCACAGGGTTTAGCTGCTGCCTACAGCTGGGATTGCAACCGAGGGCCTCAGCTGTCACCGTGCTGCAAATCCATAATGAAAGTGCAAGGAGAGCTGGGGGAAAAAAGGATTGTGAGGATCCTATGCAGGCTGATCAGAAAAGGACAGAGGAGCCCACAAACACATGTGTAAGGAGTCCCTTAATGTCTTCAGAAGACCCTTACCAGCATGATGTGACGGACCTCACTGCCACGAAGCAAGTCCCTGTGTGCAGGCTGTGACTTGAGCTGTGATCTGCTGCAACTGGAAAAAAAAAAACACATCAGGAGGCAGCTGGGTCCCTGCTGTGGCTAGTTTTCCCCCAGCTTTGGGTAGATCTGCCCGTGAGGCAGCCTCTGAGCCCAGGTGCAGCTTCCCCAACCACCCAACTGCTCGGATCTGGGCGATATGAAGCTCTTGCCTCTCCCCTGCGCCAGAGGCCCTGAGGTGTTTGGCCTTAAAGATCTGTTTCTGGTTAGAAAACAACCTCGTCTGCACCAGGCTCCCCGGTTTGGTCCACAAGGATGCTGCATTTCCGGGATCCAGCAGTCCTACATTGGAATGTCCTATTCCAACATTGTTAACATTATTTAATATATATATTAAATAATATATATATATATATATATATATAGTGCATTCCTGGAGTGGCTTCGGCACTGGTGCTTGTCAGCAAGGCTTGCCTCTTTTTTTTCTTTTTCCAAAATCTAAAATGATTTGCTATGTGTAACTTCCTCTCTACTGAAACAGCCACGAGTGCCACTAGATGTCACAGCTGCTTCACTCTTTGCCTTTTCTCCCAGGGCTGTTTGTACTGAAGAGCCTTAATTTGGGCCTTTTACCTGTACACTAGTGGCTAGAGAGGAAAAGCCAGGATCATGTCACTAAGCAAAAGCAGGTTTCTGTCCTCAGGCTGTATCTGAAAGAAGCTTTAGAAATAACTGTTGCTGAGCAAATAGTTCCTGCACTTCTGAAATCCTCCAACTGGACAAAAGGCACAAAAAAAGCTTGTTTAATCTGAACTAAGTCCTACCAGAGCTCAGTGTTTGAAACTACAGCAGGAAAACAGGAAGAAGGAGGAGGATGGAGTGGGTCCATGAAGGAATATTGATGAAAGAGGAAAAACAGCCTAACCACAAGGATATGCTCTTCTCCTTTATTCTGGTTATTTCAGGGTTAGACAAAAGTAACTTCTACTCTTCTCAAGCGTTAGTTTTTTTAGCATTTGCTTTATTTTCATAGTTATCAATGCTTGCTGGGACAGGAACACAGGACATTCATCCTGCTAAAATAGCTAAGAAATAGCAAAAACATCAGCAGAACATAGCGAGGACAGACCCAGGGCATTTTCTTGGGCTGCATCTGTCCTCTGGTTTAGTACCTTGTGGCAGAGAGGCAAATGATTGGAGCATGAAGAACCGAACATGGTTCCTCAAGAATGGGAACATCAGTGGGATATTCTCCCTCGGCTCTTCAGACATTCTGAATTCTGCTTCCCAAAAACGCTAATACTCGTAAAAAGCACCAAGTTAAACTTTCTTCTGTGCAACCTCCTGTAGAAACTCAGGCCCAGCTGCTGTGACACCATCTCCAGGAGAAATGGGCACTACAAGACGTTCAACTCTAAGGGTGAGGAAAGAATGTCTTAAATAAAGATAACTCCCCAGATTCCTCATTTATAATAGAAATAGGGTCTCAGCATGGTTTTATTCACATTCAGTACCACGAGGATTGCCCAAGAGTAGGTATAAATCTCTCCACAACCATTCTTCAGCTTCAGAGCATACCCTGAGCCTGTCTAGACATCAGTGTTTTGCCCATTTTCCCAGATGCCTATACAAAATGAATATGTTTTGTCTAATTGTCTCTCTTATTTCAGCTGAGGGCTTTCTACGGCTTCATGATGTAGATCGGGAGCTTTGCTATTCCTGATGCTTTCGATTGCATCTTCCTTGAGTCACCACTATGGTAGGTGCCACATTCTGGTTCCTGGTGTACCCTGATGACCTTCCTTTCTCTGTCAGTCTCATCCTCATCCCAGAGCCCAACTACAGGGATAGAGGTGACTTTCTCCAGCCCTGAGCAGTACTGCGTGGTCCCCTAAATCACAAGCTTGGCCTTCAGAGTGGGACAAGCCAAACTGGGTGACACTGACCATCGGGGCAGCATGAATTGCCCCATATATGTACAAAGGAAGTGAGGGACATTGCACCTGGTCTATTTAATTCTCATACATCACCTACAACTCAACATTGCAACTCTGCCATTTTCACTAGGGTAAGGTATAATAGCTAGTCAGTTTACAGCAATGAATTTTCAGACTATGGCCATGAGATGGCAGCACTTAATCAATGAAGTTAATAGATAAAATTTAAAAAGTCACATCACTTTGTTCTTGCTCCAGGCCTTGCATTAGTGGAGCAGGATATTGAGTGGTGGACACAGCTGATACAAGATTTATTTTGTTAGGCAAAAGTTGATTTTGGCATCATACCTGTTGGCCCTGGCTGAACTCTGTTCCCAGAACACAGTGAGATCCATAGGGTGATTTCAAAATCATCTTGCCAGGAAGAAAATAAAACTTTCAAGATAGAAAGCAAAGCAGTAACTGAAGAGTATCCTGTTCCATGTGCTGGCAGCAAGGGGAATTGAACTGGGAAGCTCATCCATCTGGTATTTAGCCCCACCAAAACACAATGACACCTGAGCAGGATCTGCTGAATGGTCACATTGCACGAGGGCTGTCAGAGGGGAGAGAGACCTGGGATCTCACACCGGGACATTCCTCCTGGGTAGCACCTCACAGGAGGATTGGGTTAAGCCTCTCATAAGATTTGGAGATATTTCAAGGTTTTGTGCAGGAGAACTTTGTTTTGCTGGAGAAATTGTTCCCAATAAACCATATATTCAAAATGATATATTTAAAACTCAGTTAGATATAACTTATAGTTAGATCAGTTTGCTCAGGGTCATATCCAGTTTGAAGCTGGATCTGACTTCAGAACCAGCTTTGAGCAAGAGGTTGCGCTTGATGACTTGCAGAGATCTAATTGGAACTAGTTATTCAGACATTTTTGTTATTAAAAAGTTTTCAATATCCACTGAAGCTGTAAAATCAATAACCTAAATAAAATCAGTAGAAGAGAGTTAAAATATTGTTGGTTTTAAAAATGCACATCAGCACATATATCAAGAAATTTAAATGTTAAGATATATTGCTAGCCTAACTGGGAAAGATAAGGATGAAAATGGTTCAAATACCCCTTTAAAATCTTTCCTGACAAGCTCATATTGTCAAGAGCAGCTATTTGTGTGAGGAAGAAATAATTCTAGGCAGTTTCCAGCAAGTGGTGCTAGTTCTCAATTTCCCTGTTGCCTTTTCTTCTTGAAGATTGTCACAGGGCAGGGGATGGGTTTAAGTTGATGAAAGCTGCTTTTCAGCACTTTGTCTCCTTCCGGCCCTGAATGAAATACACTTTGTACTTAAACTTTATTTTATTTTACTTTATTTTGATAAACCTTCTGAAGACTCAACCGTAAAAGCCCAGAACAGTACTAGCCCTGTAGTGCTGGTGCTCCCTAACTCTCTCTTCCCCTCCTGCAGGTTCTGCTGCATTCCCATACGATGTCCCTGTAGGGTCCTAGAGACCTGGGAGGCCCAAAGGCAAAACCTCACTGGTGAAAAACAGGGCAAAAAGGGCACTCCTGTAACATGGATGTGGAGCCACCAGCTCACATGAAGGTACCTGAGTAGCATCTCTGATCTCCAAGTTTGATCAGATGCATCCAAATGCAGCTTGTGTCTCTTCACCCAGCTTACAGAGCTTGCCCATCACAAATTTATTACTGCAGCTTTAGCCGCTCCCTTGTTTGTATTTTAAAGCAATGTTTTTTTGTCTGTCTCTGTGTCTGAATTGAAAGTGAGAGGAAGAACAACTGAGGCTAATAGATCTACCCATCCTTAGACACTGCGAAAGGCAAAAGACCTTTGAGATAATACCAGATCAGAGCTCACCTATGCCTGGCCTCAGCTGACCTGGCAGAGGTCCCATCCTGGCAGAGAAGAAACTCAGCCCACAATTTACTCCAGGTAGGACCTCTGAAGAGCAACTATTTTTCTTCTGCAGTCTTTCATATACAGCATGGGATTTTTTTCCCTAAAATACTCTAGCAGTCCCCAAATATTAAGAAGCATAGGTAATATATCCACTCTCCTACTCCTATCTGAGGTCAGGGCAGGCTTCTTCACCTTCAGCCTATAGCCTAAACCATAACTCTTGGACCAAGTACTCTTCAGGGCATGGAGATGTAGAGCTGTATCAGAGGGAAACCCTAGGTGAATGTCTACAAGACGTTGTAGATATGTGGCATATGTATCTACACATTTTATATTTTGCCTGAGTGTCTCCACTCTCAGGCCTCTACATATTTTAACAAGACCAAAGTACTTTTCTTGAGAATTCTCACTGTTTTTTAGAAAAACAAGATGGTTTCAAACCATCAACGCTGGTTTATCATCAACGTGACAATATATTGCTGGGTGCCAAACCAGTAGCTCTCGTGTATTTTGTCTTCCTGAAGCTGTATGTCAAACTCCCAACCCTGGAGCTCATCACATCTGCTCAGGAAAACAGCAATATTCTTCAGAGTGTAAAAGCAAACTGCCTGCTGGAAATGTCAGTGCATTAAATCAGCTTCGGATCAGCCCTTCATGGGTGGCGAAGGCGCCAGCAGGACTCATGCGCTGCAGGTAATTAGTGAGGGATGGGGCGCCTGGCCAGCAGCCAGGTCCATGGCCACATTTCATCATCCCTTTGATGCAGAGGTGAACGTAGGCCGCTTCAGCCTCCGTCTTACTCAGCAAAACCAGGCTGCTGCGACCAGAACCTGCATGAAGTGCTCCGTAGTTCTGAAAAATCTATTGGCATCCCTCACTGAATACTCTGAATTTGGGGGAAAATATATACCTATTGTCTTTACTTTGACCCATAGGAGAAAACAGGAGCATTCAGAGTGATGCTCAAATGCAAAAGAAAAGAGATGAACTGGAAATCAGGATGTTTTCCTCTTCTGGTAAGTAACATTCAGCAAAGGTTTCCCTGGCACCTACATGGGTGGTTTCTGCAAGGTCTTGGCCCAACTTTGGGCTGGGCTAAGTTGGCATCATTATCCCTGGGGTCACTGGGTAGAACCTGCACTGCCTGAGGCTCAGGCTGCCAATCTGCAACACACGGTGCCTCGGAGACCAGTAATGGTCTAAATTGGAAGGATGTGAAGTTTTTGCAGCGGGTAACAGTGGAGCACGATAGTCTGCAGACGGGCGACCCAGCTGGAGATCAAACCTAAGTGCATTTTTTTATGTTGTTCTTCTGCTATGCTGACAAATTGGACCTCTTTTTCATAGGGTTTATGTGCTTTTAGGGTAATGAGAGTTATCAGCAGGGGTGGCCAAGGGAGTAAAAATATATCACATAAACCTGTCTTGAAGGTTAGAGATAGCTTAGAAAAAAATAAATTTATTAAGTTAAAAAAAAAGGAGGTTACAGCGTGGGGCAGCAAATAAGTTTGCCACTTGTGCTACCTAGTAGGGACAAAAAATGAAATTCGATCAATTTGACATGAATGCAGGATAAAGTGCCTTGTTATTGGAAAACCACAGTGAGGAGCACCCATGAAGGATATGAAGAAGGATAAAATGCTATTTAAAAGCATTAAAAGCTTCGTATTTCCTATGAGGAAAGAAAGGGTCGATATTGGTTCAATATATTTTCTGGAGATTCTCTAATTTTTTGAATGGAGAAGTGTTTTTCCAAATCTTTTCTTGAGAAATCTTGAAAAACGAAGCATATTTTAAATGGAACTTTTCACATCTTGCAAGGAGCAATCAGCCTGCAGATTTTTTAAGAGTTTAACACTAGCATAGACGCTAGACACAGGGAAGGACTGTGTGCAGGAATTTCATGGTCAAGCAAATTTTGCAGTCGGAAAAGCCAGAATTAGAAGTCACCTGTATTACTTAATGTGTTGCACCTACTGTGTTGGGTTTGGGGATTTTCATCAAGTCATCAAATCTAACAAGATCAAGATTTGCAGATGATACGAAGCTGGGGGGAGTAGCTGACTCCCCAGAGGGCTGCGCTGCCATCCAGAGGGATCTGGACAGACTGGACAACTGGGCGGAGAGAAACCTCATGAAATTCAACCAGGCCAAGTGCACGGTCCTACACCTGGG
>JAWLRI010000332.1:1191950-1208210 GCA_034781795.1 Crypturellus tataupa
GCAGGGGGGTTGGACTAGATGACCTCTAGAGGTCCCTTCCAACCTCAGGCATTCTATGATTCTATGATTCTATGATTGAATGTCCTTTACTCTCTTGATTCTATGGGGGAGAACTTAGGGTCATGCAGACTCCCTGTTTATTTATCTGCCTGAGGAAAGGTTACAAATGCAGAACCTTTTAACATCTGAGAGATGGGAGTGTTACATGGCAGGTGCCTATGGAACAAGCTCCAGCTGGAGCTCTACAGCCCGGCTAAGCCCAAAGCCAAATGAAACGCCAAGACTTGCACCGCAGTCCACAGGGAGAGCATGGGATCTCTTCTGATCTGGCTTTTCCCAATTACATTATTCCAAAAGGAATATGTGTCACCACCTCCAGGTCAAAACCGAGCAATTTCCTGACTTCAGCTGCATAAATGACCGATCAGAAATTGCCACATGGGATTTTTCTGAATGGGCTTTCCATGGACATGAACGTTGCGGGATGAAACCCAGGCATCTCCACCAACCCAGCAGTGAGGGCTGGGTTAAACATCTCCTTCCTCTCTAAAGCACTATAATGAGGGCTAGAATTGGGCTCAGCTATTCTTAGCCCTCAAAAACTGACTCTAGTCTAAGCCAAGAGTCTCTGGGTGCTGGGACTGCACTGGGCACCGTCAGGAGGTGCCTGAAATAGATGGGATGAATCACTTGGGATCCTTCCATGGGGCTCCAAGCTTGCTCACACTAAGTGTGCATGGAGCTTTCGGATGGCCAACGCCGTGACACAGATCCTATTACCAATGGGAATAAGCTGCTCCTAGTCCCGCTCTACCTGTTTGATCAGCTAAATGGCTGCAAAGATCGATTAATAGACAGATAAATGTTTTAGAGCAGACAAAATTTGTCCCTGCTCAGCCAGCTAAGTAGCAGTATTGATCCCGTAAATAACGACATCCTTAAAATAAATAACGTTCCTCAAGCAGTAATGAATGATGCTGACTTTCTTGCTCACTGGTTGCGTCTTATTTATTTCTCTTAAATCAGTCAAATGAAGACTGGAAAGGTATCGGCTTTTTGTCCCCCCCGTATTTATTGAACATTCAGTCTGGTACTTCGAATATTATTTAATCCAAAAACACTCAGGTATCCAAGTACTCTCTCCATATGCTCATTGACTCTACAAAGCTTTGTATTTTTATAAACAAAATGTTGGAAATCTGGATGACTGAAGTAAGATCTTCCGTTATGTGCTGAGCTAGAAAATACTTGTCTTAGTGAATTGATACCCCTCGGTTCCACCCAAGCTGAGGAAGACTTCGGGTGCCTAAATGTAGATTTGGTGCCCACTTTGAAATCCCACTGCCTGGAATCTCAGCTTCCAGGATTCCCTGCTTCTCCTGGGAGCTGATTCTGCTGAAAATGTGATGAAGTCCCTGCAAGCTCGAGAGCAGAGATTTTTCTGGTGACCTCTTTGTAGCTGTTGTTAAAAGCTTCGTGCTGACTTGGTATAAAACCTATGGAAAGCTCAGGAATGGTCTCTCATCCAGCCTCGCTGCCTTTTCCCACCCGAATATACTGGATATATTGAAATCCCACTGTGAAATTCAGCAGGGAACAATCTAAGCCAGGTTTTAATGGATATTATTTTATCATTGCGAGGAAAGGCTGCTTTTAACTGCTAGCATTAATGTATAGTTTATAAAATGCTGAGCTTCAGCTTTAGAGCTGTTTATGTATTGATTTATTTATTTTTACTGCCATACAACGAGAAAGAGAATAGAAAATAGAGAAGAAAGAATAAGGGCTTTAGAAAAGAGGAAGATAAGACCATCTCTTTTTAAAGTAAGGAATTTTTAAAAAGAGTCTACATTTTTTACAGTCCTTAAAATAAGGAGCCCCAGGCTGCTGTCTAGATTTACAGCAGGGTTTTTTCAATTTAATTTGTCATTGCCAAATACATTACACTAGGATTAAACTGCAGGTTATTAAAAACTGATTAAAAGTTGACAGGGCACTGCAGAAAGCAAATCACTTACAAGTTACTAAAATTTAGACTTTGAAAATGTTTTAAGGGAATTAGTACTAGTTAATGATTTTGACTTGTTAAAATTACCAGAAAGGCAAATGAATAATCTTCAAAAGCTTTAGAAACAAGAACAGAAAAAAAAGTCTTTTTATTATTATCAACTTTATTATTAAAGAGCTCTTTAAGCTCATTTTTAAGCTGAAATACATTATCTTTTTGCTGCTTCACTGAGTAAAATAAAACTGCAAAGAAATTTTGGAGCATTCATGATGCTTGATAAATAAAACTTGAAAATTCATTTTGAAAGTGAAGACTTAACTACTTTTCTTCATTTTTTTTTTGTCCTGTTACAGCAATAAAAAAGCCAAAATAACCGCATGATCTTTAGTTAAGCCACCTGACCTAAAAGTCCTCCTGGTTCATCTGAACAGTCATCATGTCAGATCATAAAACGAGTCCTACGGTGATGATAATAAAACTCTGACAGGCAGTAACATTTGTGCGAAACAAGGTGTTTTATTTTAACTAAACAATTTATTTTCATTTAGTCCAATTCGTTCAGCTTAATTACTTAACCTGTTTATCAAAGATTGCTGACACCAAATCTGAAGCCCTCAGTTGTTGTATTTATGTGAGAGAGAGAAGCAAACCCCAGTGTGAACTAGCCGGGACACTGGAATCCAAACTGCTCCATTGGGAGAAGCCCAAGGAAAGGACCAAGCTCCCCCTGTACAAGGAATTGCAGGTGTTGGCAATGCCTGGTCCACCCTGGCATCTCTCCTGGAAGTTAATTCTATCTGAAAAATGAAATAAAAATGTCCAGCAAGCCACGACCAGGAGCCATCCGGCTCCTACTGCGGGTTTGGGAGCAGCTCCGCTCTGCACCAGCTTCCTTCCATCCAGCCCGCTCCCAGCTGCGATTTTCAGGCTCAGATTTAACCAGGCCCAAACTGAATGAGATCACACCTGGGCCAGGGCCAGCCCCTAATGGCACCGTAATGGATTTATTGGCTTTTTGAGAAGGAGCTGTTTGACTCGAGGGAGATGGAGTCAACAGCAGCGCACTCTCCCGCTAATCTCATTTTTCCAGAGCGCGCTGAGAGAGAAGAGGCTTCAGCACAAGGCTCCGCTCGAGTGCTCTGTGGAGCAGGGATTACATTAGGAGCCGCTGAAAACAGCCCACGGCCCTCCAGACAGGGCTGCGATGTTGTGAATTATTTCTGCAGTATCAGACTTGCAGGAAGAGATATTCCTGGCTTTCCAGCAAGTTGTTGGCTAGAGTTTTCTCTATACAAGCACTTTGGAACAGAACGTGCATGGAGGAAAAAGGAAAACTTTGAGATGCAAAAATAGCTCCTTTTTAACAAAAGTGAACTATATTTCGAGCATGCAGTTTGGAGACATGCAAATGCATGAGATTTCTATGGCAAAGCGCTACAGTTAACAAGCACTGATTAGGTATTCTTGTTCATTTAAAATAATCTAATGCATTTATTTTAAAGAAAAGAGAAATCAGCTGCAGAATAGATGCATTTGGCCTGGGTGAAGTTTGCCTTCATGAGGGAAGCACAGAGAGAAGCTCTAAATGGAATTGCAAGCTGACTTGGTCCAACCAGGATCTGCCCCTTTGTCCAGGAAATGGTTGTTTTAAGAATCAGACTACGACCAAGTCTGGTTTAACAGCTCTTTATTTCAGTGCCTGTAACACAAAGTAAGGGCTTGCGTTTTGACACCAGAACCATGCAAAGCACCTACACGCAAAGAACAACGCACTGAACTAAACGTCTCCCTC
Source organism: Crypturellus tataupa (assembly GCA_034781795.1). NCBI lineage: Eukaryota > Metazoa > Chordata > Aves > Tinamiformes > Tinamidae > Crypturellus > Crypturellus tataupa. The sequence goes on from JAWLRI010000332.1 coordinate 1,195,751, forward strand.
CTGCTACATGTGGTAAGGTTAGGCAGGAAGACTCCGTTTCCTTCGCATTCTGCTCCATCCTTCCACAGATCAACCAGCTGCAAGAGGTGCTAAATAACCTTCATTCCCAACAACGTAGTTTGCCACTGAACGGTACTTGTCGTTGTGCTAAGTTGCTCAAATATGCTTCTGTAAACTGCATCGGGGACCCTGTTCTGCTCTTGGGCTACAGGGTTGAAGTCCAGAACGTCTCCGTATATAGAACAGACTTTAATCAGAGGTATTGGATCACCACAGTTCAAGAGCAGAACTTGGCCCAAAGGATGTCTCCTCCATACAGAGGCCCAGAAAAAGGCCCTTATAATGTTTATGTCCCAGACAAGAGGGATGTAGAGACCACAGTACCCCTAGGCTCAGATTTGTCTTATGCACAGAGGATAACTAGACACCCTGGACTATTACAAACAGTGGTGTAGAAAAATAAAAAGGCATAAAATCCCGAACCAAAAAGGTTCCAAATAAGGCATCAGCAGGTCCCAACTGGATATGCTCCCCTTACAAAAATCACCCTCCCAGTGAGTAAGATTAATGCATTAGGATTGTACTTCTGCCCTCAACCTCTAAACATCATGAGCAACCAGAAGGGTTCAAGTTCTGTTTAAAAAACAAGAAAACAAAACCACAAACAAAAACAAAAATAAGAATCGTCTTTTTTGGTAAGTATTTCTTAGAAAATAAAAAAAGTTAAAGCAATTTGCTTAAATGATTCTTAAAAGAAGACAATATTCCTGTAAAGTAAAAATATATAGAGAGAAATAGAATATAATTTTTTTTTAAAAAAAAAAAAAAAAAAAACAAAGGACATTCAGTATCAGGTCAGCAGATTCTGATCCTCTCTTCCTCTGCCCTCTGCAACGACCGCTGCTCGTTAAGGCAACTCGTCGGGTTGGCACCATTGCGACAGCCGAATCGAGGGGCCGCGGGGCAGTCAGCGCGGCTGCTTCTCCCGCACGCTGACCGAGCCGTCCTGCATGCCGAAGTAAACCACCTCGGCCATGTCGATGAAGAGCCCCGTCTCCACCACACCTGCAAGACAACACGTCACCTGCCACCCTGGGCAACACTGCGTCACCCACCACCCTGTGCCACGGCCACCCAAACGCCTACGGGGAAGTTCATGGTCTTGCCTGTCTTGTGAGATGAGAAGGGCAAGAGGGGCTTGAGGACAAAGATAAAGGGGTGCGGAGGAAGCAACAGGGGACTGAGGCCCTGGCAGCAGAGCCAGAGCAATGCTCCAGGCTGAGCTCCAGCCCCAGGACAGGTTTAACTGGGCTGTCTGCAGCAGTGCAGGGATTAACCACAAAGCTCCACTGCCAGAGCCCAGGTGCCACCACACATCCAATCTCCGAGTGCTCTCACACTCCTGCCAGGCAGTGACGCTCTCCTCCCCTTGGCAGGGCCATTTCTGAGAGCAAGCAAAAGAGACTGTCTCTGCATCAACATGATGGAGTGAGGTTTCATCAGGTGCTCCCTCCTTTCTCCTCCAGACCAGCAGCAGTCATTGATTTTGTGGATCTACTCCTTCCTAAGGCGTCAACCTGCCATCTACTGTTAGCTGCAAGCCAGTGCCAGGTAATTATTCAGACTAGTTAAACACCAGGACAAGCCAAGGTAGAGATAACACCTTAGCATTTCCATCTTGAGCAGGGAGGGAAAAAAAAAGAAAAAGGGGGGGGGATAATTTTCAGCAAATCAACCTTATCACAGACAGTGATAAGGGAGCAGCCCAGAATAGCAGGACTGAAGAATTTGAGAAGTTAAATTTCCTTCCAAGATTAACAGTATAACTAAAAACAGAGCAAAGGAAAAACAGTTCCACAATGAGAGCGGGCTCTGCTGCAAGGTACCAGGTCTGCTTCAAGGTCTGCTTCTAGGAGAGCTTTGTTCTGGTTTTCTGAAAGCAAGTTGCTGATCTATGGGGTTTACTAAATAGCTAAAAATAGATACAATAGTGGCAGTGGAGAGGGACTTCAGCAAACAGGACTATTCAGTGTCATCATGAGACTCTCCAACAAGCAGAGACTGATACATACCCACTAAAAACAAATAAATATGATTTTAACTTCCTGATGGTTAAGACTTCCAAGTTCAGCCTTTAAGGGCTTGTCTCTGCAGCAGAACATGCTCCCAGGGCATTTTTAACAGCACTCACACAACCAGATCAGGGCCTCAGCATCAAATACTGTCTTTGGATGACATGAGGCACTGATGCACTCTGCCAGGGAGTCAGAAACTGCAGTTTCACTCAGTGCAATTCAGCTCTCAGAACCATTAAGGACAGAGATATCTCAGGCCTTCTTCTAGAAAAAGCCAGTAGCCCTTTAATCTGGGCTTCTTTTGTGCTCCTGAACAAAAGAAGCTGCATTTTGTTTAGAAACAGTTAACCAGCCACTGTTATAACCAGCCACTGTTTCTCTCTTGCATAGAAATAGCTACAACAATGTAGACATTTATACAGCTATGGGCAGCAGCCACATTAAGATAAGTGTCACCCTCACAGCAAGGTGAACCTGGAGGCTACATGAGAGCAGATGGACACAGAGCTGTAAGCAGTCTCTAGAAAATAACTCAGAACCATCCTCCTACCACAGGGCCCACAAAAGGACCATTAAAAGCCCCTCTCTAACAGGGCACAGGGACAGGAAGGTGTAAGCAGGATTGACCTGCCTAGTGAAGACAGGGTTGTGGGATCCCCCCACACTTTCACCACCACATGGAAGTCCTACTCATGTACAGCTCATCCATCCTGTGTAGAGAAAGGCTCACTTGGTCAGGGTTTTCTAGCATAGGCCACCTCTCAGTTTCCAAATTACCTGGTATCATTTTTATAGCTGTGTTCACTTCACTCCATTTATGAACCTCGTCAAACTTCCAGTCCAGGATGAAGTTCCCGTTGTCCGTCACCACGGGGCCCTGGGGAACAAACCCGTTATCTGCACCAAGCCCCTGCTCTGCTCAGCACAGCAAGAGGCTGTGACAGCCTCTCCCTGGGCAGCATTTGCACCTGCAGGCACCAGGAGAGACCTGTGTGCCAGACCATGGCAGGAGATGTGTCCTGCAGAGCCAACTCATGCTGCAGCAGCACAGGGCCTCCGTACAGCCCGGACAGGCTCTCAGGTTGGGGTTTTTAATGCATTATTTAGGTGAGCAGGGACACTTACGGCTTTGCTAACAGCCATGCGCAGCTCGGCGGCACCTCCGAAGTTTTTGGTCAGTGTTCTAGTGACGGGGACATAGGCCATGGGGATGACTTCAATAGGAATTCCCTTCTTCCAGTGCTCTCCAAGGTTCTTGGATTTTTTCCTGAGGACATGGTTTGAGGTGGGATTAATATCAGATATCACACTGCTAACGATATGAACATAACATCTCTTGCAAACTGCTCAGGTCCTAGAGGGCACAGCAGCTATTCATCTGCACACACATGTAGGAAGAACAAGTTCAATTCCCTCATGAACCCTGTTCTGACATGGATGAGCAGGACAGAAGTTAACTTTTCTACAGCCCTGGGATATCTGCAAAAATGGGTAAATTTATTCAGTGTTGACAACTACTGAGCTCAAAAAAAGCAATACAGCCACTTCCCTCCTTAACTCCTAAGACCACAAATGCTGCCGACTCCTAAGCAGGTCTACCGAGTTGCAAATTAAAATAGCAAAGCTGACTGAAGTCAGGCTCATTTCTACCTATTCTTGCTCTCTTTGACCATCTGGAAAGAAAATAACACTGCAACACGAGGGCATCCAAATACTCCCCTGTGGAGGCTCTAGTAGGATAGTAACATTTTACCTGTAATCAGCAATAACGATGAAGCATTTTGCATATCCTGCAACTATCTTCTCCTGCGTCAAGCAGCCACTGCAAAGAGAGGCAAGGATAACAAAGAAGTATGTTAGACTGCACATCATGGTGTCCCATGGCCTCAAAGGCCCGTTGCCTCTGTCCAGCTCTTCCTAGCTAGAAAAGGGAGTTCAGAAGCCTCCTGGCACCCACAAAGAGCAAGGCTCACCCGCCACCTTTGATAAGGTTGAGATCACAGTCCACTTCGTCTGCGCCATCAATGGCCACGTCAAGCTGCAGGAAAAGGAAATACTGGATTTAGAAAGAGGTCCCGTGGGTGCAGGAGAGCAGCTGCCCTGCACAGGGAGCCTGCCAGGAGGTGGCCAGACCCGTCCTACACAGGAGAGGGCCAGCAGACAGGGATGCCTCTGGAACTGGGATCAGCTCAACACGAGCCTGGCCAGAGGTGAGAGCGTGTGGAACGGCCAGCCCAGGACACGAGCCCCAGCTAAGTCACGGATTCTCCAGACAGGGCCACTTTCCTGCCCCTGCTCTGTGCTAGCCTGGCCACCACAAGCCATCCCTCAGTGCTGAGGCCAAACCTGCCAGATCGACCTGCACTTCTGGGCAAAGGAACTCTCTCCCCCTCCACATTAAGCTTCTTTTCACTTATATTCAACAGTGCCTAAACCACTGCGCTCGGAGGAGGCAAGTGAGCCTGATGCTTTAGCAAGGGAAGGTCTGGTGAGGTTTCCACTTACCTCTGGGTGTCGGTCCAAGTCACTCAGCATTAAGCCGTTCTGCAGGATCAGCTGGCGGGCCTGCACACCAAGAACACAGCAAATGCTGCTCAGCAGCAGAGCAAACAAATGGGTTGTGCTATTCCCTAATTCCAACAAGGATGGAGTCTCCCTGGGCGAGCCAGATCTCTCCATCCTGAGTAGCAGCAACACCCAGCAAGGAGAAAATGCTGCATCCACACTGGGTGATTGAACTAAAGCAGTCAGATGGTCATCAGCACTCCTGGACCCTGGTCTTGCCAAACTAAATAACCAGAGGCCTTATGAACTCTGGTTCAAAAAAAGAAGAAAATGTTTATCAAAAAGGGTGGGAAGCCTCCTGAAACAGCCTCAGGGCTCTGATCTGCTGAAGTAGTTGTGTATTTCCCTCTAGTGACAAGACAGCACAAAGCACCCAGAACTACTCTTTACCTGCCTCATCAGCTTAAATGAAAGTTTGCACTTATCAAACCTTAAATTGGTTCAATTTTCAGTATTACAAACAGCCACAGGCGAGATTCCCTCCTTGCACAACTCTCCCCAAGTCTAAACTTTCTACCACACTTTAGCCATTACAGACACTCCAGTGCGACAGCCTGGATCAATCTATACCCCTAAATTTAACTCACTGAACACTAACAGGGTCGACCGTACATATATACTGTGTCTGAGAAATTAGTAGATTATTCTGAAGATAACAGGATACAGTTTGAACCCTCTACATTACTGCGGCATTTCCTAGCATGCAGTTTGGACACGCAGGGGCTGCGGGCTCTTGATCAGACTGCACAACTGCCCTAAGGAGGGCTCAGCTAGAGGAAAACCAGACTCCTCTCAGTGGGTGTCCATGTAAGGAGCTTTCAGGGAATAACCCAAGCTTACAACAGGGAAGGGAGGAAAATAAAAGGCCGCTGAAACCAATTCTTCCTTGCCAGTGACCTCAGGCAGTCATTTATACCTGTACATAGCAAAAATAAGATGCTGTTTTGCTGACCTGGAAATGCTTCATTTAGAATTGGTCGAGCTTCAGGAGACTGCAAAAGATACCAAGCGGCCCCTGGTCTGGAGGATTTTAAATCACATACCTGCACGGGCCATCTCTTACCTCTCTCAGCAATGGTTTTGCATTATCGGTAAGAAATGCCTCACACAGCAGTAGAGTACCTCAACATTTCAGGGCATTTCCTGCTCCATATTCAGCACAAGATCTTTAGACAGTTGTTTTCACTATTACCTATAAGACCTAGTAACTGAGACCAGAGGAGTTTTCCCCTGGTTTAAAAGGTACCTAATGTATAGGATCATTTGACAGAACAAAGATACATAAAATGGAGTGACAGTGAATCCCAGAATGGTTGAGGTTGGAAGGGACCTCTAGGGATCACCTAGTTCAACCTCCCTGCCCCAGCAGGGACACCCAGAGCACTTGGCACAGGGTGGCATCCAGGCAGGTTTGGGCTCTGTCATCCTCACAGTAAAGAGGTTCCTCCACACATGGAGATGGAACTTCCTGTGTTTTGTAACAAAAACAATAAAATAAAATAAAAGCTTTGACAAAGGTCCAATCCCAAGGTCCACAGCAGGACTCAGAAAAGGACATGTCCAATTCCCAGAGCAGGACATTGCCACCTGGCTTCCAAACCCTGCCCTAAGCGGGACAAGATGCACAGCTGCTCCTGGGTGCATTCCCACCTCAGGGGACAAAGCATGAGAGAGCAAAGCCATTTGCCTCAAGGCACCAAAGCAGCTCAAAGGCTTCCTTGAGCAGCCCTGGGTTTTCCTAATAAGTCTCCCTGCAAACTTTGTCAGCAGCTAGTTAGGTATGAACCCACCACTGCAAAAGTTGCACAGCAAAGGAAAAGATTAAGCTGATTTCTCTGCAGGAATTTCACATACAAGGCAGCTGACACACTCTGTCCTCAGGTTTCCTCCTGAAAGCACAGGAGAGCCTGCCTGCTATTACTGCTTGCACCACGATTTTCAGAGATTTCAGTGCCCAATTCAAAAAAAAAAAAAAAAAAAAAAAAAAAAAAAAAACACAGTCTAAGCATCTCCAAAGTCTGGTTGATGATGGTTACCAACATCTTTGTGCAATACAGCAGGATTTAGAGCAAGCCAGGCACCAACACTGCAACAGGGGTGTTATTGCAGGTTCCAAATGCACAAACCTCCCGGTACCACAGCATCCAAGCACCTCAGGACAGGTGCTTGGATGCAGGACCCAGTTCACCCAGGCAGCCTTCATGCTGCAGCTGGATGAGCTTCACTAGTGCTCCCAAGTGACCCACAAGCAGGGAGCATTGCAGTTACCTCCTGCAGCCAAGAAGTAGCCCACGTGACTAAGAGCCCGGACCATCAAGGCACTTACCTGGAAAGACGTAGGGATGCAGACAATTGAGAGGTTCTCTTCTTTAACCCGCTCAGCTGCAGGAAAAAAAAATAAAGAAAAATAAAGCAGAAGCCTTAGTTTGTTCACTGCAGAGGCAAAAATGCAGCACATGCCACTTTAAGAAAGCTCAGCTCATAGCGACCCCTTTGAATCACAGCAATTAACTGCTCAGCTTGCAAATAAGTCACTCAGGCACAAAATGCAAACAGGTGCCACCCTGCACAGGCTCTCAGCCCAAGGGCCATTAACCTTTGCATCTCCAGCAACCGTCCTGTCCTATCAGCACATCGACACCGGGAAAATCAGTCCCACTCCTCTCTCCATTAAACAGGTTTTGCCCTGGTCCTCGGAAACAGAGGGCTAGAGCAGCTGTCTGAAAGGTTTTCTGGCTTGTTGCCTTGGGGACATCACATCCATTCATATTAAAACATTTAAATATATGGCAGGCAAAAGAGTAATAAAATAAACTGTGGTATTCCATTAAAGGGAAGGAAGTATTTCCTCCCTCAGGTTAACCTCAAATGACTAAAATCTATTACTACGGTATCATTATGGACCAAGTGTTATTTAAGTGAGTATAGTATTAGGTATAAGTCAACAGCCCGAGGGTGTCAGCAACAGCCATCCCGTGAGAACAGGCACATGGACTAAAGGCTTCAAGGCAGCAACACCAGCTGCAAGAGCTGAAGATGCCACATACAGGTCGGATGTGGTTACACCCAGGGCTAACACACTCACAGGCATGAGAAGTCACGCTTTGTCACCTGGAACAGGCTTTAAATTCTACATTTATTTGGCAATTGGATCCAAGCTGAAGTCAGGAGCGGCCAAGTCAAACCCAGGAGAACAAATTCCAGCTTGGCAGCCAAGCAGAAAGGAGCAGAGTGCAGTGGCTCTGGTACACCTGGACAAGCAGCTTTGCCCTGAAGCTGAACGTGCCCTTCGGAAGCCTGCAGAGGGGAAGTGCATCCCTATGCCTCATTAGGGAGAGCACAGAGGTTTAATTAGCCTCACAGTCACCCTCCAAAAATGCATCTGTCTTGCTTTAATATTCTGCAAGGAAGGAGATACTTTCTGAATTACATCTTGAGCACAACGTGCATCCAAGGCACACAGACCAACCTCACCACCGGGCATAACAAAACTGCAGCGGGATTCAATCCCTATTTCCATTATACCTCAGCAGGACCTTTGGCACAAGTAACACGGGACGTGGAGAGGCAGCATCAGCCGCATACAAAGGGGTTAAGGGAAGCGGAGCAGCTGCACAGCCTGGAGCCACTGAGCAAGTCGGGACAGGGCAGAGCTGGAACTAACAGAGGGTTTTTAGCTCTGGTTTGGGGTGGATGCCAGTAAATCGCATTGCTGACTTGCAAGGGGGAAGAACAGGTGGCAAAACATAGCCCTGTTGAATAAAGTCGAAGAAAAATTAACTCCTCAGGACTCCCTATGGAGTAAATTTGGAGCTGAAGTCCCTGTTTTAACTTTCAGCTTCACACACAACACAGCCAGTGAATACACCAAATGCTCAAGTGCCAAGGCTGCACCTCAATGATTTAGGTCTAGTTTTCACTCAGTTGGGGTGGCTGAACAGGGAGATTTTCTGCTGTAGAAACGACACGAAGAAGAGCACCCTACCTAATCGATGCACCGCGTGCACGATCGTGGAGCCGCTCCCGATGCCCAGGACTTGGTTGTTCTGAAAATCAGAGAGACAGGAGAGAACTGTTACAGGGGGGCTGGTCTCTTCTGCTTTTCCCAATAAATTCTATGGAAAAGTCTCTACTGGGACATTGCCCAGAAGTACCCTGGATCCCAATGTATTTGCATGCCAGCAAGAGAGAAACATGCCACTCCAGCAAGGGCAGAACTACTTTCTAGTTTTAGCTGGGCTTGTTAAGGGATTTTAAGCAACTCGCCCACTCCTTAAAGGACACGTGCTTATTAAATACTGCCACAGTCCGAGCTCTCTCCAGGCTGTTCAACATATGCTTGTTATCAACACAAAGTTGGAATTCCAGCTAATCCTTGAGGGAGGAGGAAAAGTTCAGCTCAAAGGGCCTAACTTTACTCCCCCATGAAGGCTTAATGCAGAGGAAGGCTGGGAAATACTTCCCATATCCCCAGGCACGCAGCACCTCGGAGCGCAGCCCATGGACACTTCCTCACGGGAACATCCCCCTAGGAAAGGGGTAGCCCCAGTGGCAAACCCCACTCCGGCCTTTTGGAAGCAGGAGAGAAGCAGCCCCTCGCGCAGGAGGGCTGGAAGCTCCAGACAATCCCGCAGAGTAGGAAGCTGGAACAGCATTGCGATAACATCTCCCAAGGAGGCCGCGCAGGAAGAGGGTTTGTTTGCTGCCAGCAGGTTTGTTAGCAAACACAGTTGTGGCCGCAGCGGTCAGAGCAAAACAGAGCCCGTGGCTGCTGCCACAAGAGCCTCGCGATGCACTTGGAAGGAGGGCAAGCAGCATGTGCTGGAGAGGGTCATATTGGAACGACTGCTTAGCCCGGATCGCCTCGGCCTCAGGAGGGGATCACAGGGGGGTCGTGCATGGTACAGAAGGACCTCTAAGGCTCTCAGAAGGTGAAACTGTGTTGGATGTAGATCCCAGCATGTGCTTATTGCTGCCTCAGCACCAGCCCACCAAAAACTACCTGCAGCCTCCCTCACACTGCTGATTTACAGTGTCTGCCTCTTCTCTACATGGCATCCAAAGCCTAAACTGACTAAAAGCGGCACAATACCCCTAAAGAGAATTTGGATGCAAGAGGCTCCCACCCAGCCACAGATTCAGCCTATTCATCAGACAAGCCAGGAGCTCTCTCCTTGCCCAACAAATCCACAATTTGGCAGCTGTGCACAAAGCCACATCCAGAGTATCTGGAGTTCCTTACAAGCCTGCCTGGAAAGCTGGAACTCTCATCAGACCACTCTGCCCTAGGGCTGGTGATTTCCTTCACTTCCACCATGGAAAGTGTAAAAAGGAAAAGCTCCAAATCCGCTATGAAACCAGAGCCTTGTGTTATTCTCCTGTCCTTCCTAACCACCGTAAGTCTGCAAAAGGGGAAAGCAGCAGATCCCAGCTGTGTTTGCAAGGCTGCCAGCAGCGCTGCAACAGGGGGGAACCCGACTGCTCTCAGGTTTCCTTAGCGGTCCTCCCAGGCAGCCAGGACCAAGTTCAGCCACCAGAGCAGCTTTAAGGGAGAAAAAAGGCACAAAGGGCTGGAAACACCCCCACTGTGCCAAAAGGCTGGTTTTGACCTTGGAAGCAGTAGTTTAAACTCTTCATCCTCATTTCAAGGGTGTGGGACAGCTTCTTGGAGCAGCCCGATGCCCTAAAGGGATAGTACAAGCCTTGATATCTGCAGCTTCATTATAATAAAGTGGGAACTGCTCACAAAACCCACCAGACCATCAACGGCAATAAACTTCAGGCTTTTATCACTGCTGAGGGACAAAACCTCCTCCCTTAGGCAGGGGCAACACATCAGGCGAAGCCAATTTCCCCAAACAAGCAGTTAGACCAGTCCAGCCTGGTGCTGTCACAACCCCAGCCCCTCCTATCCCAACTACCATCTCCCCCCTTACCCAGGGCAGGGCCAAAACTGCCCCAAACCCACCTGCTTTCAAGGCAGCTGCAGGGTGACCTTGTGCTCTGCTTCCCAACAGTGCTCTGTGTGGGAGAGGCAGATCCCACTCACCTCACCGAGGCACAACAGCCAAGAAACGGCACTTCAGAGAGCTCAGTAAAAGCTTGGTGAGCAAAATGAGAGCATCTGGCCACCATGCAGCTCAGCACAATGCTCATGTGGAGCACGAGCAGGGTCAACAGCAACCTGAGCATTTTCTCCGAGCTTCCCCAGGGGGTAAGAGATGGTATCCCAAGCTTCAGACTCGGACAAGTGCCTGTTGGCAACGTCACACAAGCCCGGTCAGTCAAAACTACTTCATCAAAAACTTCCAAAAACTCAGGGAGATCCACGCTTTTCCAAGGCCCAAGACTTACATGACCAAAAAGGGGGGGGAAAAAGTGCAAAATCCAAAGTTCCTTCTTATTGACTTGTAGTCCTGTGTGGCAGCAGCATCTACTCTCTCACCACGTCTTTTCCCTTCTAACAAAGAAGTAGATGGGACTGCAGCAGAGCTTGTGCACCAGCAAAGCCAGCTCTCCCCCAAGCAGCTTACGGCTTTAAAGCCCTGATCCTCGTGCTCCCCGCACTCCTATGAGCAATCACGCTGAACCGGAGGGCAGACCTTGATTTCAAAGCCTGTTCACGGCCGGGGGCTGCTCAGGATACTCCTGCTCTGTACGACAGGGCTCTGGTCTCGCAACTGCACTGGTACAAGTGCTGCGGATGGAAACGCCAATCTGGCTTTAATTAAGAATAGTATAAAAATGTTGCGGCATCACAGGTCGACAGCAAAAACAAGCAGGTTTGTGGACTGCTGCCGGGACCAGGCAGGCTACAAACCCTGCAAGAGCAGGACATCTCCTGGAAGATTTGTCCAGCACAACTTAACCCTGGCTCAAGAGGGTCTTCCATACAGCCCTGCAAGGCAAGGCAAGTGGGAAGCGTGCAGCTGCATTTTGGAATATTGCACAACTCTCTTCATTAACAGCAACAGTTGAGCGGTCAGCCGCATAACTAACCTTTGCAAAGAGCAACCCTACCCTCCCGAGAGCAAGGAGGGAAGCAGATATTCTCCACCAGCTGAGGCCGTTGAACTCCTCTGCAGTGACTCCAAGTGTTTCTCCATAGCTGTTTCAAGCTCACATTACCCCACCACCACCTATTGCACTTCAACACCATTATTAGCCAAGCCCTGAACTTTAATCAGGTGGAACAAGGCCAGGAGCAACATAGTTCTGAGCACAAAAAGAAATAAATAAATAAGGCTCAAAGGTCAACTTTTCACCAGAAAAAGTGGAGAATGGAGAGCCACCCCGGCCACGCAGTTGCCACAAGCCCCCACAGCCGTCGCCCCGAAGCTGCCCCGCACTTTGCAGCGCGTGTCCTTCCCCTTGCAAACCGCCAGCCTGCAACAGCGGGAATGGCTTTGGCCAGGGAAGGGGGTTGCCCAACGGCCGGGCAAGCGCTGGGGTTAACAGCCGCCTTGGGTGAAACTCTGGGGTGCACCGGGGATATGGGGAGCCTAAGAGCGAGGGGCACCGCGGTGCGGACCCGTGGGCGCCAGGCGGGAGAGGGGCTGCACAGCGTGAACCCTCCGGCGGCGCCGACACAACCCGGGCGGGAAAGGGGATTTTCCTCCCCCGCTGAGTGCAGACACCCCGCTCCGTAGCGGGGGGTTTCGAGGTGTCGAGCGGGACGACCCCGGCTGTGGCGGAGAAGCCGTTTCCAGCCCGTCTCGGTGCCGCCCCGGCGGGGGTCTCTCACCTGGACGTGCTTGTCCACGGCGGCGCACGCCGCCAGCCGCTTGGCCTCCTCGGCCATGGTGCGGCCGGGCCGCCCG
>JAWLRI010000332.1:1214646-1281605 GCA_034781795.1 Crypturellus tataupa
GTGCGGGTACGCGGGGGGCAGCCGGTCGGTGCATGGGGTAGGGGTCAGTGCATAGGGTGGGTGTCTGTGAGGGTGCGCAGGGTGGCGGTCAGCACGTAGGGGTGGATGGAGCGGGAGTCAGTGCCTGCTATGGGGCAGGGAGGGTCACAGAGCTCGGATCAGGGTCAGTGGGTGCTGGGATGGAGGTAGAGCCAGGCAGGGTCAGTGTGTAGGGATGGCGGGCAGGGGGTCGGTGTCTCCGGCACAGGGTCTTTGCAGCGGGAAGGAGCTGCCCGGCATGGGGTGTGGGAAGGGCTGTGCGGGAGCCCCTGCAGCAGTGGGTGCAGGGGGTCTGCAGTGGGGAGAGGGCTCTGTAGGGCTGGGGGTTGCGAGTGGGGATGGCCTGGAGGAGGGACACGGGAGAGGTGGACAGGGCTGGTGAAGAGCCATGTGCTGGGAAGGGGTCATGGCAAAAGGGAGGAGTGGGGCTGCTGGGACCTAGTGAGCAGGGACAGCCGGAAGGTTCACAGGATCTGCAGGATCCTTCAGGACCTGGCTGTCACGGTGGTGGTTCCCTGATAAAGAGGGAGAAAGGATGTCTTGATTCTTGCTGTGCTGCTAAGTTGCTAGATGTCACCGTGCTGAGCATCTGACCTGACTGGCTGTTGCCATGCTAATATCGAGCTTGATTCCTTCCATGACTCGTCCCTGAGGGACAGTGCTGTGCTGGCTGCAAGGAAATCTGAAAGCCAAGGCACAATCCTGAGGGTCTGTCCTCTAAATTCAATCTAGTGCTTGCACCTCCGGGGTGCTCGGTGTGTTGTGTTCCTTTCTGTCATCCCCTTTCTTTTAAGCAAAAGATAATTCTCCTGTTTACTTAACTGCCTATTAAACACAAGTATCAGTGTGCACTTGAAGGGAAGGAAAGCACACGACAAACTGCCGAAAAGTTTCCGAATACAACAGGGAGAAATAAAATACTTGATAAGTGCGTGTGGCACAAAGCTGCTGGAAAAGGAAGAATCTAATGAATGACTCAAGTGCAGAAATGTTACTGAGCTGTTTCCAGGCTGTTTCTGAATTGGCTGAGAAGCGATGAGGTGATAAGCCACAGCTAGAGCTTAAAGGAGGAGAGGCATGACTACATACTCTATTTGAGAGTGTGTGCTAAAAATGAAAAGCCTGAGCACTTGTTTAGAGGAAGAAATCGACTGACAGCTCTGCATCCTGTTTTCTTTAAGGAAAATATAGTCACTTATTAACAACAGAGTCATCCTTCTGTGTATTGGGTCATCAAAAGCCTAGCTAGTTTATTGCAGTTCTGCTGTGCTGGGCGTGGGGAGAAGAGTTGTGTCCAGTTTTACTGAGATCTTTTTCTATTTACCCTGGAAAATCATTTAAAAGTGCTTATTCTATGTGGTTACTAGTTAAATAAAAGCACTGAGAATGTTCAGTCTAAGAATTTAAAGCCTCAGATTAAATGTAGCTGTTCTCTAATTGACTAGTGCCTTGGAATAGATTTGCTGTCATGAAATGAAAACACAATTGCTGTATGGTTGTAGTATTCTCCTTCATTCTTTATTTTTTTTAACCTCAGTACCCGTGAGTTGTATGCTCACCTCAGCAAATTGTTCTTCAGCAATAAAATATCCATTTAGTGTAACAGTATGTCATTGTAATCTGAAAAACTCTGCTGTTGGCAAAAGAAAGTAATTGTCTGGTTGTTGAGGATAATTTCTTTCCTAGAAGAAAATAAATGTGATGGTTAGTGAATTACTGTGTTTATTACACACAAGTAAGAAGGTTTTGAAGGTTTTGAAGGTTTTGAAGGTTTTAGAGTGGCTGTTTAGAGTAAAGCTTGACAAATAGCCCCATTACAGTATTGGAACTTTAATGCCCAAACAGCTTCAGTGTAGTATTAGGATTTTTTTTTTTTCCTGGAGCAGAATAGAGGGAAATGTTGTACATAAGTGAAGATGTTAATCTCTTCTTTGTTTTGTTAATGAGAACAGCTCCTTTAAATAGATATAAATATTTTTTCTGAGTGAAAGAGCATAGACAAGCTCAGTAAGTTTTCTTCTTCCTTGCTCTTCCCATCTTTCCTCTGATGGATTTTTCCCTTGCAATCTTAGCTGTTTTCTTCTGATTGTAGGTAAATCAGATACTTTTAACTTGTGTAAAGTAGAGCAGGGCTGTGCTTGAGACCTCTGGTGTGAAGGAGTTTGCTGTGCTCGTAACAGGATACAGACAGTGTCTTTAGGTCACACTTTATAAATGCATGTGAAAGTCTCCAGCTGATCTTTATTTTTATATAATTTAAAGAGAGAAAGTTGTAACTGCACTGCAATAGCAAGCTCGTGTCTGAAAGCAAAAGAAGACAGGAAATGGTAAAAAGCAGCATTTTCACTTAACTATAGAGATTATTTATAGTTGCTGAGTGGAAAAAAAAAAAGTATTTCTGGATGTTTTTTCATACCAAGTGCAAATAAAATCTGACTACATAGTGCTAACATGGCCTCTGTTAGGTGCTGCTGTTAAAGATATGTCTGTATGCACTACCTGGTACTCATCCCATCCTTTAGTCCTGCGCTGGCCATCTGTGAGGACCCAGGAGAGATTAGTCTCCACTGTTTGCTTGATAGTATGTTCTGGAGCTCTAGTTTGTGATAAAGGGGTTTAATTGTCTTAAGATTTCAGTCTTCAAGTAACTGCATGATTTGAAGTCGAGTGATTCGTTCATTTTACGCATATATTTGTGTGTGTGTATGTGTATTTCTATTCTGGTCCAGGCTTGTGGAGACAGTTGCCAGAATTCCACTTCTAGATCTGTGCTTAGTTTTGTTTTGTTTTTGCTTTCCCTAGTAGTATGTGATATGATTCACTCCCTAGTACAGTCTGTGACTTATTTGCATCGCACGACAGCAAAAGCTGTACAAAGAGATGGTTAAAACACTATTTTTGAATAACTTTTCACGTGTTTGACCGTATTCCACTGGCTAGTGTTTTGGCAAAAGAATTTGGCATCATTTGCCATGGTAAACTGTTGTGATAGCCTTCTAGGAAGACAAAAAGCAAGACACCTCCACATCTATAAGGTCTCTTGAATTAGATAGTTTCTTGGAATAGTATTAACTTAAATGGCTTTTATCAGAATGTACTAATCTAGTTCTTCAAATAACAGCTCAGTTAGACTACCTGAAAGATGGAGAAATCTTTTTCTTATCAGCACTCTGTATTCTCGGCTTCAAATTTTCAGGTAGTGGAATTTCTCAGAGAAAAGGGAGAATCTGAAAAAAGGAAAACTTGATGGTGAGAACTAACAAGGCTCCCAGCACATGTGCAGACATTCTGAACTGATTAAGTGCACACACAACCTGAGTTGGTGAGAGATGGGAGTAGTAGGCATTAAAATTGCAATTATGGAAAAATAAATAATTAGAGATAGAATTGTGGGTTTTAGTACGCAAATTAGGATTCTTTTTAGCAGTCGGTCTTCAACATGCAGGAATGTCATTTAAGAGCAAGCTAAAAATCGGATAAGAAACCTGTCATGTAACATCGTAGTTTAAAACAAATCACTCATTTTAGAAATGCTGAAAGAAACCAGTGCACTTGCTTCCAGTTCTGCATATAGCTCAGTGCAAGGTTAGAACGATGGGCAGAGCTGGGCCCATTCTGGGTCTCGGGATGTTTGCTCAGGAGGTGGAGAACGTGAAACAAAGTCCGTTTTACGGCTGGTGGCGGGGCACGGGGTAACAAGAATGTCACTGCACCCAAGGGAGGAGAAGGGGTCTTGGGGCATGTAACCGCTTTAGATGTGTGTCTTGTTGCTATCAAGAAGTAGGAACAAGAACTCTTTGTACAGGTGGAGATTTGTGCCTGGTGTGGAGAGATAGTACAGAAAGGTACAGCACAAAGAATAAAGCGTGTCTTAGGGAGGGATGAGACAGGTGGGAAGAGCTAGATTAAAGAAAACACTGGGAGTAGATAGGAGGGGAACGCTTTACAGGGTGTAGATAGGAGGGGAACGTTTTACAGGGTGATGTGTAGCGTTTTTCATCTCCACAGTGTTATTGCCAAGATTCTTTCCATTCTGGCTATGTTTCTAGCTTTGTTTTTTTTTTTTTTTTTTTTTAAACTCTAGTTGTCAGCCGAATCAAGATAAAATTTCAATAGATCTTCTTAGAATAATACTTTCATGCAATATGAGAACATTTCAAATAAATTGTTTTACAATAATGTGCCAGCAGCTTCTGTTAAACACGTGTCCAAGGCCTTTGGTGTGCACTTGTTTACAGTACTCAGATACGGTCTCCTTCAATCCAGTTTATTATTAACCTGCTCTTGGTTTCTGTACAGTTGCAATAATTATATGTACTCGGCTATAAAACTTGTGTGTTCTCCTGTTCAAATATTTGCACAATTGGTACTTTCCTAACAGTTTCTTAAATGAAGAAGTTTAAGTTTTATGGAGGAATGTGATGTTTGGCTGCCCTCAGGAATAGAGGCTACTTCAATATTTGTGACTCAGCTTAAAGATGTGTTCAGTTTTCCATAATTTATTAGAAAGATAGTGCAATATAATATAAGGTTTTATAAAAATGCATGTAAAACTGCAGTGTTTCACATGGCTTTTGTTATGGGTGATGTAATAGGCCACTGTCCTTGAACATGTTTTTAAGATCACGCTTTTTATTTTCCTCCTCAAAGGAAAACAAATGCCCTCATCATTTCCTCTCTAACCATCAGCTTACTACATTGGTAGTTTTGGATAAGCTAATTTATTTGGCTTCAGTTTTGCATAATTTTGTAACTCTTATGGGTTGGATGGTAATTCATGTACGTATCTGTGTGTGCAGCAGCCTTTTAAAACCCCCTCACCACCCCTGCTTCCTCCCCTAGACCAGAAAAAAAGTTAATTTGCCGATCAGGCTTATTTACACAGTTCTCTAGTCTCATTGAAATGTGTCTATACAGGGTCCTTCTGGGTCACTAAACCAGCCCCTCGCAGCACAAGCGGCTTGTAAAGGGATCCAGGGTGGCCCGGCCGCCCTTCGAAACGGGTGACTTACTGCGAGCCAGGGCTATCTGCAGGTCCCAGCCATTTCAGGTCAGGGAAAAAAGCCCATTGAAGATGCTCTGTCAGCATCTCATCTCTGGCCACTACCTGTGTGTTGTTTTTTTAGTTTACTTTTTTTTTATGCTTGAGTTCTAACCCATGCAGAAATACTCATTTCAGCTGTGTAAGAAATTTTGTGTATATATATTTTTTGTGGATAATATATATATTTTTTGGATAAGTTTCAGGCTATGTAGAAATCAACAGCTAGTCTGCTATAATCACATATATATAGCCAGATTGGCTACTTAAATTGCAAGTGGAATAAGAGAATTTGCTTTATTGTCCACAGGCATTTGGAGGTTATTTTCTATGTAGTGTTCTGTGTCTGTCTTGAGCAAGGTTCATTTTATTATAAGATGTTGTTAAATCTCCTCCAGGGTTCCTGTGCTTTAGCTACAGATGCCAAGAATTTACTTGGTTACAACTTAGCATTTCTTACACACTGCTTTGCTGGGTTAATTGTTGTTAGAGGGTTTTTGTTTTTAAAAGAAGTCACGTGAAAAATCCCCGGAGAAGGACTAGAGAGAATAACATTTATACTTTTAAGAGAAAAATCCGAAGAGAGGAAGGTCTCATTCAGTAGTACCACCTACATTTGGGAGCAAAAAGTCAGATACCCCCTATGCAATTGAACCATAACCAGAGTGTTATGGTTTGCAGAATGAGTTTATGACATACAGCCACACACTTATATTTTTCTACTTTTTTTTTCTTTTTTTTCTGTTTTTTTTTTTTTTTTTTTCCTTTCCTCTAAGTAGAGGTGCCAAGTGCTGTTCTTGGTATACTTGGTATATTTTGCAGAATATATTGACTTAAGTTTATTTAAAAGAATATAGGTTCAGAGGATAGATAATAGTGTGTATTTTCAGAAGAAGGAAAACTACAGATTGCTCTTTTGACTGAGGAATATGTCTTGACTTTCAGGTCTTTAGTAATTATTAGCACTTTGGATGGACGAATTGCTGCACTGGATCCAGAAAACAGTGGGAGAAAACAATGGGATCTGGATGTGGGATCTGGTTCTCTTGTGTCATCCAGCCTCAGTAAACCAGAGGTAAGACTAAATCTCTTTCTTGACTAAATCTTTGACAATAATAGACTTTTCTATAATAACCAGGCTGCTCTCTCATCCACCATGATGAATACCAAATAATACAGCAAACTTAGCGTGGCCAGAGTTTCGTGGCACTCTCAAACTTGTCAGAAGTACTTATGTTGCCATTCCAAACTAGCCTGTGTCACCATTATAGTTGAGATTGATCTTTGTGACAACTCTCAAGCTGGATGATGTAACTGAGGTGGGGTGTTGTGTGCAGTTACTGGTTGGAAACTAGTTCGTTGTGCTTTAAAGCAACCTAGAGATCTGCTTTGTGTTACTAAGGGTTTTTGGCAAGTACCGCCATCTCTCATGGCCCTCCCTTTCTTCCTTTCCCCTCTAAGAGAAGCAAAAGGCCTTGTGACTTTAAAAAAACAATCTTTTGTTCATTTATTATACTAGATAAGCGAGCTGCCTATGAAATAGTGTGTGTTAGCAACAAAATAGAGCACTGAAGGTCACCCTGAAATACTGAGTGAAAAAAGGGTTGCATCATTTCTGGCTGATGAGCTGCAAGAAGGAAATCTAAAGAGTTAAATGTCTTTTGGGGGGTTATTTCAGCCATTAGTTTGAAAAAAAAAAAACTTAGGCTAGAAAATAGAAAAAGCTGCTTTTCTTTTTTTTTGTCATGGAAAAAGCGAGACAAGAGTCATTCCCTCCTAGAACTGGGAGAGAATGCACCAACTTGAAGGTAGTTTGTGCTGCCAACCAAGGGAACAGACCTTTGCTGTTGTGGATGACTGGACTTGAGGACCAATCTTGTGTTTCCTGGATTCAGATTAGCGCTTTGGGATGATGAGTATCAGAGAGGGAGAGCTGAATTTGGGGTGTTGACATCCTCTGTGTGGTTACTGGGTAATTTACATCACCTGTTTTCAACACAAAGAAGTCTAATGAAAGATTTTTTTGGTGCTGTAGTGTGTGAGTGATAGGAATAAGTATTTGATTCATGGTAAAAAGAAAGGGAATGTCAGCTTATGTTTCTTTGTTTCTTGGAGAATTTAATTTCAAGTTTCAACTTTTTGAGGCTTGTTCTTTTAAGATAGAATATTTTGGGGTTTAACAAAAAAACACTGGGAGAGAAGAACTTTTATAAAAATGTTTTCTACAGCAGAAGTGAAAAGAACATGAAATCTGAAAAGGGCAAAGTGTCCATTATATCTGTGAATGACCAAAGTTAATTTTCAATGCTAGGAACTCAAAATACTAATCTACAATCTATTGTGTAGGATAACTTTTCAGGACCACAGTGAAAATGGAACAACTGTTTATAAAACAAATGTTTGAAATGAAGGCAAATATAAATGTCATTATTTGCTATAAATTAAAAGACCTGGGTCCAGACTTCTCAAACTTCAAGACTGCAGGTGTTTGGTACCACAGAGAAGCCTTTTACATTTTTAACTTTCAACTGGTTTATCCTAAGTTCTGAGATGTTTTTTTTCTCCAATGTGGTGTGCCTGTAGAAATGTGGTTGGTGCTTGAAAGACAAAAATCCTGGTTCTTCGATGCAATATTTAATTCTTTTCTGTAGCTATAAGCTAATAGGCCATGGGAAACATCAAAAAATAATTTTAAAGAATATTTGCTATACACATGATAAGTTTTCAGTTCAGATTTCAAATGGTTGCATCTCTAAAACTGTGAGCAAAGACAGTGATGGATTTTGCTGAAAATGCTTAGGTTTTGACAGTTATGATGCAGAATGTCCAAAATTAGTTCTCTTCTACCTAGAGAACTTTATTCTGGTCTTTCAGAAGCCTTTTAGATTAGGAATATAGATTTTTTTTTTTTTTTGGCAACTTAGTTTCAGGTAAACGAATGCTGTTAAGGTAGGAAGAAATAGGAATGATGAATGCTCCAGGTATGCTACACTAAAATGTTTAAGCTTGCTACATGTTTTAACACCTACTCTGTTACCAGACTGAATTGGAAGACTCCTTATAATTGATGTAGAGACTGTTTGAGTGAATACTTAGTCTCTGTACGGATGCTGTGGACAGTGGTCAGTTTTGTTCTGGGTCAAAATCTCAGATTCATTAAGGTGTCAGAGGCTGTCCCCTCCCTGCTCTGCACTGTGTTCTCTCTGATAAGTTCAGTTTTATTCTCAAACTAATGATTGAGGCTTTTTTTTCACCTTCCAAACATTTTGAAACAGCGATGCTCTCTGGGCTTGCAGCCACAAACTATTTTCTGTTTGAACCAGTGTTATTAGGTAAGGTGTAAACAGAATTTCCTCCAGGAAGCGACAGGTGAGAAACTCCTCTTGTGTTATCCTTGTAGTGTTAAAGGTTTGTGTCCTTGCACAATGAGGAACTTGTAAACCTGTTTTTGTTCTGATTTTGCTCTTGGGTGACAGTGCAATGAGCTCTAGTTCCAGGTCCTGGTGTAAAAGTATCAAATTAATTTTTAAATGCCTTTTAAGAATAGACATTAGGACTTTAAACATACAGTGTTTAAAAGAACTGTAGTTACTTCCTAAATTTAGCTTCACCTCTGCCTAGCTGTAAAATGTCAACTAGGCTGTCTTGAGCTCATGTGTTAATTAGAAAAGTGAGGTAGTAAAATTTCAAATGTTCCAGCAGCTCTGTCAAACACTTCAGATCTTGAAACTACTGCTGAAGACACTGACAAGTGAGATGTTCATCATTTGTCATATGAACAGATCAATTAAAATAGAAAGTGTGTTAAACTACTAATTGTTTATCTGAGTAACTGAGATGATAAAATTCACTCTTTGGCTCTGAGCTCCAGCTTCTACAGTCACGGTCAGGGTGCTGAAAAACTTGCACTCAGTGTTTTAACCCTGTGCATCAGAACTTGATTTCACCTCTGCTATGTGTTTAAAAAAAATCCCTTCAAGAAGTTACAACTCCAAGATGCCTCATTAGCAAGCAAAGGAGTAAAGTTCAGGGTAAAGTCATTGAATCTCAAATTTTCCAAAAGGGAGCTTACTTTTAACAAAACCACTTCCATTTACTCTTTAAAATTTAACTTTGTAATGAATACACCATCTGCACTTAGATGGGAATACATTTGAGGGAATCAGCCTATGGGAATAATGACTGTTCATCGTGTGGAAGTAAAGGCTGTGTCTGCTATAATAGATGGTAGAGAAAAGAAAGCTTTTTAGTAAAATACTGTGTTTCTGTCTATCATATCAGACACAAAAGGACTTGTAAATTGAAGTGACTGGGCACTAGAGGGTAGCGTGAGCGATGGGACACTGGGGCACTGGAGAAGGCTAGTAGGTGATGGAGACAGAAAAAGACCCACTACAGGATGGGTAAACTATAAGGATGCTGCCGTGAAAAAGCTAGTAGCTGAGGTGGATGAGGAATAGCAAAACAAGGGTAACACCCCATGGTGATGATATGAGAGTAACAGCTTGAAAATAAGTTTGTGACTGTGACACTAAGAGCTGTCAGGAACAGTGCAGGGAGCTGGGCCAGGGGGGCTCAAATCATGATTTCAGTAGTCGGGATAGAGACGTCTTGGATCTGCTGGATAAATGTAATTGCGTTTGCTCGCAATTGGGTATTAAAGAGTAATCCCTAAGAATCCCATTTCTTAATTTTGGGGATTTGGGATCATGCGACAAAATGCTATGGGGCTGGCATAGCAGCCACAGTAAGCATACCATTGAAACACCAAAAATTGAAATAATTAAGTGATGTGGTGTTACAGAATCTGTTAATCAACATCCTTATTTTTCTAAAGGTTCTCAATACCTTGAGACTTGTGCTTTGCATTTCATATTGTACTCTTGCCATTTTTTAGCATTATAGCCATGCAAAACAAACTTTTTTAAAATTTAACATTTTTCTGCTTGTGCCTTTTTTTTTTCCTCCTGAAAAATGACTGCTTTTTGTGAGACAGTTTAGGATTAGTAATTTTTTTGTCCAGAGAAATGTGGAGATGCAGAGAAGTTGAACATGTGGAGGCAAACTGGAAATTAATTGCACTGTAGACAGACTGGACCAGTGGGTATCTTTGGTTTATTCCCGGTTTGCCCTTTGGAGAAGACAGGCTGATGCTTACAGCAGTACGTAAGTTAGGAAGGGGTTTGCAAGTCTGTAAATCTCCATCATGAAAGGATTTAGTATACCATATAGATTCCTCTTTCTTGTTTTGTGCTGCAAGCATTTTAAAATTCGCAATCCTTTGATATTTCCCAAAAGAAAAGAAACATTAAGCTCTGCTGTGAGGCGTCCAGCAACAGCTGGTGAGATGCCGATGGCCCCGGGCACAGCCCTGAAAGGCTGGTGGTGTTTCCGAGAAAGCAGCTTCAGTGTCCTGTCAAGGGCAGAGAAGGGCCAAAGGACCCATCCTGGGCTGCTTTGTGGACGCAGCAAGAAATTCAGTGACTCTTGTCCTCTGGCCTCTTGTTCCTCAGTGCAAAAGAAATTACAAAGCTGGAGCAGTTCGCAGCAAGAGGAGAGGTCAAAACGCTCTCTAGAGATGTGGACTTGTGATTTCTAGTTTTCCTTTAATGTGCACTGCCTGAGGTTAGGGGAGGGTAAATATTTTAGTTCTTTCTTTGAGAGAGAGAAATCTTATGACATCCGTTTTGAGAAAAGCATACCCACCACTTAGGGCACCCTGCAGAAGTATTCTATTAATTTTATTAGCCTGAATAAAAATTATGTTACTGATTAATCCTTTGTATTCTGCCTCAGGATTTCTTCCCTCCTGTCCCCCCCCCCCCCCCCCAAAAAAAAAGCATCTGTCTGACTCCATCTGACTCAGTAAGATTAATCTTACCTTTTAATGCAAACATCTGGTGTGGTAAACACATAAGCATCAGAAATGGTGTTTTCTGTCTAGCGCTCAGAGGGCTCTTTGGGCACCATTGTGGGCTTCACGTAGGAGCAAATGCCTTGCGGTAGCATCACAGTTCACATAGAAACTCAAAAGTTGGTTCTCTGATGCCTTAGAGTGTATACACATCTATGGACTTCCACACATCTATACACATCCAGAAAATGAAGAATAACAAATTTAAAATTCCTATTACTGCTGTAAAAATTATTCTCTGTATGTCATAACTGATCCCAAACTGTCCTCCTTTATTGTGGTAAGCAGAGTAAATCACTGGACTGAGGTGACCAGTCTGGGGAAAATCTGTTTCCTTTCAGATAAAGTGGTATAACTGTTACCTGTTACTGATGTAAATGTGAGTTAGATGTAACTGAATGACCTAGAGATCTGGGGACTGATAACAGCACTTGCGGTGGAGGTGCATGGTGTAAAGTGGTGAATAAAGACTCCTCTGCACAGAGATGCTGTGACAGGTTATCCGCTGCCATCTCGGTTCCTGCGCAGGGAGGGGGGAAATGTGATCCTCTGCTCCCCAAGGGCAGGAAGATTAGGGTTTTAAATGGTCCTGGAAAAGCACATAATGAATGAGAAGTGAGTGTCCAGAATTGTACTTCAAAGAAAGATAAATTCTAATTGCAATTGAAGCAGAGAAGGCTGATTAAGGCTATCAGAAGGAGCAGCGCCTGTATTTTATGAGAGGAAAATAGATGTGACTGCTCTTTAACTCTGTAGATGTATAGATGTTTCCTGTGGCTCGAGGGGTACTTTTGTTTTAGGCGTTCTGCTTCAGAAAATCCTGTCAAACGTCTCACATGTGGAGCAGTAAATCCGGGTGAAGGGGATCTGCTGGCTGTTCCTTGTGTTAGGAGTTAAAGTGATGCAGCGCAGTGTTTCTGTTGGGGTGACCAGTAGGGCAATTGCTCTGACTAGCGGTCTTCCATATTTATCAAAACTGCACATCTTCAAAGGCAATCAGATCACTTTAATGGCTCCTTCAATTACAAAGAAGAAAAAAGGCTTCCTATAACTGCAGCTTGGTGGCTTTCCTAGTGACACTTAATGTGGTTAGCAGTGATGAAGCTCTGATAACGTGCTGACATGTGTCCTCTTAACTCATACTGTAATAACGGTGGGGGAGAGAAAACTTCCGTTACCAAGGCACGTGGGAAGCTAAATTAGCTAAATATTGTGCCTGAATGATATCAGAGCTCTCAGCACTAATCCTCACAAGTGATACTTTTCTCTGAACAAAGCCAGAAAAGTTTCTAAACCGGAGTCATTCTGGGCTAATGTTTATGGCCAACTTTTGATTGTAGTGCTTACAGACGTTGTCAAAATACTGTAGCAAATCTGGGAGAGGATGTTTATCGTCAGCTTGCTGTCTCCAAGCCTCCTCTGTTGTTTAGTTATTTTTATAGTAGCTTGTAATTTAATTGGATATGGTAGACTGCGTGTTTTTATTGGTTGTTGAGCAGTTTTAGTGTGTATAGATATTAAAATGGATCAGCTCGAGTAATGCCAGGACAAACACCTCATCCAGAACCAAGGAGAGAGATTTAGATTTCAGCTACCCAGAACACAAAATGTTTTCTTTTGCCCTAGTGACCTTTTTCAGCTTTCAGCACATATTTTATATGCACATGCATGGTATGTATATATGGTATCTATGTGCATAATATATGTGTGTGTGAACACACCTCTAAGCATTTCAGGCAGTTTAACAAACCGTTCCTCTCGCAGCCTGAACGCTGACATTTCATTTCCGAATTTCTTGTGAACTCTGTGCTCTGCATGCATTAATCTTTGTCAGACTCGCAATGCCTTTTCTGCACTCTGTCGTTCAACCATTTCTGTGTTTTTAAAAATCCTTAAAGGAGAGACTTTGCTTTTGCCCTGCCCATTCCCCTCATGTGCTGTGTTCCCTTTTCCTGTGAGTAGCTCTGCAGCCCAGAGTACTTTTCAAGATGTGGATACCTTGTGTCCTTAAACTCCCTGTCCTGACCGGGTTGGGGGAGAAAACCTCAAGGCCTAACAGAGATCGACATAAATCTTGGACTTCCAAAGGGTCAGGGGTTTTGCTCTTGCCTTCTTCCTATCCCCCCCTCTTGAGAGCCTCCTGCTTCTCTCTAGAGTAGTTTTGAAAGAGGGGTTCAAGGCAAAATAAGCTAAAGCATCAACTTAAACCCCCCTGGTACTGGTACAATGCCACTTTTGCCATGGTAGCTTATGTTTCTGTTTCTGCAGTAGTGAGGTTAGCAGTAATTTTCATTTTCTTCTCTCATCTTTTTCCATATGTGCTGTTATTGTCAAGGAGTTGAGTAATGGGCTCAATAGCTGCAGCTCCCGTTTGTCTGGGAAGGATGCTCTTAAGTTCTGGAAAACTATTGCAGTTTTTTCTTACTAATAAAACTTGCGACATTAAAAAGGGAGGATGGAATAATGTCAAAATAAAGTCTTTCTTAAAGCACTGTGCTGTTTTTATTATTAAGGGGAACAGTTTTTAAAAGTCTGTTGCCATGGCAGCAAAGCAGGCTGGCATGTCTGTAGTCAAAACCCCAAGTCTTGTTTGACTATGATTAAAGTAACGGCAGCATTTTAGTTTGTTAGCCTTCTTCAGAAGGGTTTGTTTGATTGCACAGCAAACGGCACTGGGGAACTTGGCCCTTTTGAAGTTGGGACAGGGTCTGGTTAACTCACTGTGGTTCATCCATCCATTCTCTGTGTGGCTGCTCAAGGAGGGGCAGGGGACAGTGTCTTTTTAATGACAAACTCAAGTCAACCATGTTTCTGTGCCCTTGTCATGGGTAGTGAGAGTATATTCTGCAGCTACAGTGCTGCTGCTTTTTGTGTCTGTTTAAAACACAGTTTTGTCAGGACAGTTTCTAGTCGGTGAGGTTTCAAGCATAGACTCATGACAGTGATATCGACTGTAGTCATTTAATAAAGTTCTGGGCAGGACATTGCAGGTGGCATTTCCTATGCATATATATGCATGCATATATATATATATATATATATACATATATATAAATATAAAATATATTGGTCTTTCTGGAGGAAAGTGGGGGAGCATTTGAAGAGTTTGGGACTAAACATCTTCTTAAATCCCTGTACTTGCCCAGGCACAAGGTTAGGGTGCAGTTTCCCTTTGATGCTCTGCAGCATGTGCTTGGTATATGTGAAATGTTTGCCCACCAAAGCTTGGCTTGGCCCATTCTTCACTATTTGAGGAAGAATGAAGTAGAAACTACCAGGTAGTGGAGTATGGAAGGCATTGGAGGGAGAACAGCCTTACTAAGTAGACACTAACATGACACAACTCCTACCACAGCCACTGGCAGAAATGGGGCCAGATTTGCTGACTTGACACCTCTCTTGAGCCCTCAGCTCTAGGTAAGCTGCTCAGCTCGCAAGTAGAAAATACTAGATTTTGGAGGCATATACCCTCACTACCCCCATGCAAAGCTCCTCACTGTGTTGCACGCCTGCTCCAATTTCTTTGGTGTCTCCAGTGTGCCAGCCTGGCATCAGCAGTCCTTTACCTCATCAGAGAAGGAGGACTGAATGATCCTGTCCTCATAAACTGCAGTGGCAAAACACTGAATCATCAGAAGTTTGAGCACGACCTTTCTTGCAGTTCTGGTGCTATAGATGGTCTCGGCACACTGGCGAGGAGCAGGATGTAGTTGATAACAGACACGTGTGCATATTTTGAAAATGGTTACGGTGCTGAACTGAAGTGTACGGGTATTTACAAGAAATGAAGTTGTTTTAGACAAAACAACTATCTATAGGTGTTTCCTGTTTTGGTTTCCTCATTGCCCTTGAGAACATCTCAGAAGGTTATTGTACATGGGATTGATGTGAATCATCACATCACATTTTGTCTCCCTTGGCTGGTTAAACAGGACTGTGTCCCATGGAGGATATTGGTTTTGCATGTGCTTTAGGCAGTGGAATAACTTAAATCCATGGACTTTCTTTTTTCTTTAATATGGCACTACTGTCTGGTTCTTTGTCCTCTCCTTAAGGAAGTGTCAGTGCTATAGACCTAGCAAAGAGTTGAGGAAAAAAACCCACATCCTTGGACACTGGGATGCAGTATTTCTGCTTAAATAGGATTTGCCTCAGTTAACAAAGCTACCTTGTCATCTATGTATCCTGTGCTTCAATTTCTGCACCTAGGTGAAGGGCAAACAGATGAATCAACCCTGCTTAAACTGAAGAGGAATAACCTCTTCTGTTAGAAAAGGGTCCTGAGCCAGTGGCTCTGTGCAGGTTCTGAGTCCATCAGAAAAAGCTGTTAGTAGACGGGTCCTCGGCAAACCTGACCCATGTGGAACAGGTCCTGTTGGTTATTCGCTTATCAGGAGCGACCAGAACAAGCATCTCATGCAAGTGAGAGCTCATCACATGAGTAGGATTTGAAATCCACAAACTTAAGTATCAGAAACAGATAGAGACCTAAGGCTTCTGCTCTGAGGGGATATTTCACCTCGGTTTAGTTATCTCCTTGGAGTCAGTAGAAAGTCCAGCACAGCTGATAGCGACTATTTTGGCACTGGATCTGTCTCGGCTCCATCTGCACGTGAGCACGCTTGATTTTTGCTTCATATGCTAACGATTTTCAGCTACAGGAAGCGGATATCACCCTCGCCACTAAAGAGCGCGTGAAAGCTCGAGCGCTCGAGCTTGTTGTTCTCTCAGTTTACGCGTCTCCTTTTCCCTCTAAAACAGCCCGGCCGCTCGCAGCCCGCCGCGGGATCTCTCGTGGGGTGCCCTCCTTTCCAGCGCAGTGTCTAGACGGCGCATTGGCGGCCGCGCGCGCCGCCTCCCCGCTCCGTAGCGCGGCATTACCTCACCCGTCGGCCTGGCGACTGCGCGGCTGCCGCCGCCGATAGGGCTGCGCGGAGCCAATGGAGGCCGCGGCTCGCTCCTCGGCGCGGGGCGGGCTGCTGCGCCGCCGGCTTTGTGTCGCGCTTTTTATTTTATTTATTTTTTTTTTTTCCAAGTGTTACTTCTGAAAGACAAGCCACTTAACAATTATGTGCCATATTGCCGCCCGGCGGAGCTGAACAAATAGCTATTTACGTTGACGGATCAGAGGAACGTGCGAGCGCGGCGCGGTAACCTACATTTGCCGTGCCAGGAGATTTGCAGCTGACTGCCGGGTGACTCACTGCGGGGCGAGGATGAGGTAATGCCTTGGAGATACGGGCTGATGTCATTCCTCTACCTGAGCCGCATGCCGATGCGGCTTCCTTCTACTTTCAAGGAAAGTCCCTCGGCTGCCTCTAGTTATCCTAGAGAACAGAAGCTCTGAGAGGAATTAATATTACTTGCTGGCTTTCTGCAGCCTCTGTGTCTAAAACCTGGAAAAGTAATGCCAGGGCTTGTGCCTGCCAGTGCCTCTTGTTGGACACGTGTGTTTACCTCCAAATTTACACAGCTGCCCTGATTTTCAAATAAAGCCATTTCGGTGCTGGGTGCAGTCCCTGGTCAGGGTGTCTCATCCTCTTGCAAGAAGGTGGTTTTGTTTTGTTCTTTATCCCGCTATTCCAGCTGAAGGCTCTTGTAAAACACCCCATGTGCGATGGTCGGTAGCTGAAATGCCTCGCTCTCACTTACTCACGGTCATTCAGCCCCGTCTGTTCTCACACCAGCACTGCCCCTGCCGCTGCTCACCCTGCAGTGGGTTCACAGGCGGTAGCTGTGTCTTTTCTCAGCCCTTCCTTGCCGGGTCATTTGGGATGTTCTGCTCCCTCAGGCTCCTCTCAAAATTGGGAGCTCAGACAGGCGATGAGCAGAACTAAGCAGAGCTGCCTGGCTTTCATCTGCAATTTATAGGGGTTGTGATCTTAACAGATGAGCAGTTTACTGCCTTGCTGTCAGAATTTTTTCCAATTCGTACAAAGCATGACCTGATTTGACTCAGATCTTGGGAGTGCACAAGTGCATGTTGCTAAGCAAACCTGCATGTTGGGAGTTTGGGTGTGGTGATCCTGGAGATGACCAGTGTTTTGCATCGCTTGTTTAATAGTGGAAAATTTCCCAGGAATCACTGATCAGACACTGGAGAACTTCAGGATGAGGGAAACATGGTGCCGTGTGTGCCGCTATCCCCGCAGCTCTGAGTTAACCACCGTGGTGCTGCCGTGCTCAGCAGTAGATGCAGCCCGTGGTTGCTTACTGACCATCTAGTCTTCCCAAAGTGGTGGCAAGGACGTCAGCCCGGAGCGAGCCGAGGCAGAGCCCTTGCGGTTGTGGTTCCGGGAAGTGTTTCCAACCACCTAAACCTGGTCATAGCTGGGTGCCACCGCCGTGTGTCTGATGTGACCATGGTCAAGTGAATTTAATGACCGAATGACCTAGTAGAAGTTCTTCAGGTTCCCACTTGAAGTTGGCCTTTCAGTTCCTGCTAGGACTTGACATGTCTGTGAAAGCTGAGGCAGGGATACAACTAAAGGTTCACCAAAAGGCAGAGAATGTAACTGGTCTGATGGTCAGGTTGTGAGGACCTGTGACCCCAGACCCCAACCACCCCAGACCCCAAGGTGAGCAGATTGAAGTTCCCTGCTAACTAATGCATAAGTTGTTACAGGCAAGTGATGGAGGAAAGTGATAATGCAAAACGTGTGTGTGTGGATTTTATCAAAGGAAATAAATGGTTCCTGCAACTGGAGAGAGAAGCTATGCCCTGTTGCGTGGGAAGGCAGGTAGCCATAACCTCTTCTTCCCTCCCCTTGGCGTGGAGTTTTAAGGGAGAGGGAGCAGGGGACCCTACTCATGGCCTGGCTTTGGGTTCACGTTGACATTTAGAGCATGTATTAAGCGACCATAACATTTTTGAACACGCTTGGTTTTGAATGCCTTTCTGATGCATGCCTTTGGTTTCCTGCCTTAAGGATTGAGTCTCCGTCTTCCCAATTGTCCTTGCATTTCTTTTTGTTTCCTAATGTCCTCATTCCTAGTAGCTTCTGCTATGTCCTGAAAGCCTCTGACCCACTTGACCTTGGGCTTGCGAGCTACATCCAAACCTGACACCACTAGGATCCCTCCAGCTCTTCCTTGGAGCTGCCCTAGTCCAAGCCCTTTCTCGCTGAGCCACGTCATTCCTGCCTGCTCTGCCCGCTCCCCCACTGCTGCTGCAGAACCTGTTCCCTGCTGGCTGGTAGCAGTGAGCTGGCACCGAGTGCCCTGCAAAGCTGTCTTCCTTATGAAGAGACCCCACGGATACCGTCTCATTCATTCATGAAAAACAAATGTTCCTTTTTGCTCAAAAATGCCCATCTCAGCCTTCCCAGTGTCAGTGCTTCCTACCTTTCCCTTTTTTTCTTTGCATCATCTGCAAACAACTGTGGCTAATGGATTTCCATGTGACATATTGATGGCAAAACAGGATTTACCCGGCTTGATCTCTGTGTGCTGAAGCAGTAGTACAGGGGCTGGTTTAGCTATTGTTTCTTTGCAAAGCTGATTATATAAAGAACCTTGTCTGTTCATTTCTTACTCTGCAGAATATCTCTTATGGTTGTAGATTGGCCCTGCATCCCTTGCGGGCATTTGGACCTTGCAGATTAAAGGCCTAACAGAATTTATTCACGTAGCATAATGGCTACACAGGCTAAAAGTTTTCATCAAAATTAGTCTGCATTTCTGAAACAGTGTATTGAAAAAAAAAAAAAAAAAAAAAAGATCGCAGTGACATGACTATTCTGTGTAAAGCAAAGATTTTAACAAAGTGATCGCACTTGGTTAGGGCGTTGGCATCGGAGCCTTTTGTTTTCAAGAAAGCCATTTTCTAAAATCAGGAAGTTTCTGCTTCTAAGTTCTGCTCCATAATAAAAGCAGCGGTTAGCCTTACTTGGTTGCTTTTTTTCTTGTTAATCATGTGATTTCTAATATTTCTCCCCATGCCAACTTTCCCTTTTGTTATTGTTTGCTCTCTGTGAATGTGTGTGTATGTGTATCCTCCCACCCCAGGTGGGCCATAAAGCAGCATTCCTTGTGCATCACAGCTCACTTGTACCTGATCCTGCACTTCTTATCACAAGGTGAATATCTGGGCGGGGAAAAACTTACCTCATTTTGCTTTGTGAGGTACTTTGCATCTACTCAGGGGTCTATTTTTATCACCTCTTCAATTACCCACTGTGTTCCTGTGAGGATGTTTTATTTAATTGTCAATCACCGTGAGACTTTTCTATGCTGGAGAGCATTGCTGTTGGATCCTTGGGGGATCTAGGTACAGTCATCTGTGAGGTAATGTCCCCTAAATGTTCTCTTTGAACAAGCTCTATCAGGTATTAATCATGATATGCACAAATCTACAAGATCTTTCTCTCCCTATTTATATGAATCCCAACTCTGCTTAGTGTCGTATACTCTTCTGTGACCCAGTTAGAGGAATAAAAAGTCTCCTGGTAGAGAGAATTTCAGTCATGCAGAAGATGCAGTTTCAGGTCCTCTCACTAGTTCCTGAAATAAGAACCAGAAACCTTTTGGATCTTTTTGTAATAGAAACCAGTGTCTTGGAGTGTACACAGGAATATTTTGTTTGGAGTGACTAACACACATGTACCAAAAGTCATCTTTAAATGACAAAGTGTAAAGTATCTGAACCTCATGTGACTATGCTGCAGGGTACTACCCAAATGGACAGAAGTTCTGAAAAAGCATTATAATCTTCTATGCTAATCCTGAAAAGTTTAAGATTATGTGGATTATGGTTTCCCAGTGTTCCTGACAGGCGCAGCCGCTGTGGCTCCACAGTATTAGTTATGGTCTATCATGCAGATAATGAGTTTCTTAATAAGTCCCTTAGTACTCATTGGCAATGACTCATACTTCCGAGGCTTCTCCTTGAGCATCTCAGTGTAATGGATGGAGTTTCGGGTCCCGGAGAAGATACCTTGACCTGGTGGGTGCTTAAGAAAAAGCCTGACAAGTTTTAAAGGAATTGTATTCTTAAACATAGGAAAGTGGGGGGAGGAGAACCTAGACTTAGCTGTCTAAAAAGGCAAAAATGAAAGATG
The DNA here is from genome assembly GCA_034781795.1 of Crypturellus tataupa. NCBI lineage: Eukaryota > Metazoa > Chordata > Aves > Tinamiformes > Tinamidae > Crypturellus > Crypturellus tataupa. The sequence continues at coordinate 1,234,700 of JAWLRI010000332.1, forward strand.
AGCTCTGATTTAAATGATAATTGTGCTGTCTGCTTTAAAGGATAATACATTTTCTGGAGTAGTCATTAGTTGCAGAATTGCTCGCATACAGTCTTAGCTTTTCAGAATTCACCTCTCTAATCTAGAGTGATTGGGAGATTCTGTGTTTAACAGTAAATCAACTCTGGAAAAAAATACAAGAAAGAACTTTGCTTGCAGTGCCCTGTCTTAAAATATTGTAAATACTCTGTCATAGTTGTGTTTTAACCTATGAGCATTTAGTCTGCTCAGTTATTCCCCTTATCCTTCTCAGTTATTCCCCTTATCAGATTTTCTACAGGTTGGATGAATGCTAATCTATCAGCTGCTTGATCTCTAAAATGGTTTTGCTAAAAGTGGAAGAAGTGTCATATCCTGGAATGGTTTTTAAGGGACTGTTAAAAATAGTAAAATAGTAATTTAATTTTAATATTCAGCCTTTTTCTCTCTTCAATATAACTTAAAACAGAAGATTTTGAGTTATAAAACTAGAAAAAGAAAACATAGGCATATATAGCACTATATTTGATCACATAGTGTTTCTAGTTGCATTCTGCATGTGTTTTGCTAAAACTGTGTTTAAGTGGTGTCTAACAGCCAATTCAATGCATTTCTTTTAGGTATTTGGAAATAAGATGATAATTCCTTCCTTGGATGGGGACCTTTTCCAGTGGGATCGAGATCGAGAGAGCATGGAAGCGGTTCCTTTCACAGTTGAATCTCTTCTTGAGTCATCCTACAAATTTGGCGAGGACGTTGTTTTAGTTGGTGGAAAGTCTTTAACAACCTATGGGCTGAGCTCATACTCGGGGAAGGTAAAACCCTGAAAAGTTCCCTTGTTGCTGTGTGTTCCTAGGACTGCCTTGTAAACACGTTACTGTTGAGGTTTTGAAGCACGATACAATTGGTAATCTCAAATTGTGTGGCACAACAGAGTAGAATCTGAATTTCTTGGGCAAATCCACAGGCTGGAATAGGGGTAGGGTGCTGCTGAGCTGTATTCTGCTGTGATCCCTCCTGCCGCATCCCTTGCACTAACTCTAACACTTGTCTTGCCCTTCCTGAGCTGACTCATCTTGAAACCCAAAGGAAGACAGTTCACCACTTTTTATTGGATTAGATTGTGCTGGGCTAGCAAATTTAGTCAGCTCAGCAAGCGTGGGGTGAGTTGCAGAGCGAGCACAGGGGAAGGCGCAGGGACTCCATGAGATGAAGCGAGTGAAGAGGAAAGAACTGGCCTCTTCCCAGCAACGTCTTAGAGAAATTCAGCTCTGTTACGTAGCTGTAACTGAGCTCTGCTTTGCAATTTGCAGAGGTCCAAAACTGAGTTGAAAACTGCAATCTGGCTAGGCTCGAAGGCATTTTTCCTCTGAAATACACTGGATGAAAACTGTCTATATAAAAAAAAAAAACCGTAAAAGGAAAAAAGTCTGAAAAGGAAGTGATTGCACTGTTCAGAGTTCTAGATTTTCATGACTCCCTTTCCACAACATTTTTGGGTCAGATATTAAAATGATTATAGATACTTCATGTAGTAAAGAAGAGACTAAACCATAAATGTTGATGTTTTTAAGAAAAGAAAAGGAGGAAAACAAAAACAGATGTTAAAGAAATACTCTTAAAAATTGAGAACTTCAAGTGCTTGTTTTGCACAAAATCAGTTTTCCTATTTCAACGCAGCGGTTTGACAGAGACCTCTTCTGTGGTGATAAGTCACGACAGAGAATATGGAGCCCAAATGAATTTTGAGATCACTTTGATTTTCTTGTTGATAGCAGAGGACACTAATTCACACTAGTAGAGGGCACCTCCCCTGTGTTCAGGAAGTGGAAATTTCCATTTCTGCCTTGATTCCCAGCTTGTGTGTCAAGTAGCAGTGATGCACCTTACAGCACGCAGGGCCTGACACTCCCGAGTTAAGAGGTTCAGCAATGTGTTGGCTTTGGAAGCATAACATTAATTCAGACTGATGACGATTGTATTCAACTCTCTTTCCCAAATACTATTGCCTTTATAATCTAAATTCTGTTTTCTAATCCAAAACATCATCTTTGAAATTGGGAGTATTGCAAAGTCTGTGCAGCTGGGACAGCTAAGTAAGGCACTCTTAAATAAGCACACTTAAGTAAGGCACTCTCCTCCTTTAACAGCAGAGAAGACCAAGGGGGATGGTTCCGCAGTATTTGATACAAATGAGTAGTGCCTCATTTGACGTTAATAAAGTTATTCTAAGATATATGTGGCACGGAAACAGAATTATCCTCCAGGCCTCATGTAGGGAGGATTTTTCTATGTCCACAGAGATAGAATAGGAGAGAGGGAGCTGAGATTCCTCTCTGTTAGAAGCAGGAAAGCATGAAGAGTCAAAAGACAGTCAGAGATGGTCTAACTGAATAACAGCTTCCCAGTTATGGACTTCCTACAAGTTTTTGGAAGTTATAGTCTGTGAAGCACTCATGGTCTTTTAAACCAGGCTTTTCAGGATCCCCTTAAGTTGAGCACCGGAACCAGTGGAACTCTAAATAGCTTGCGAGCCAAAAATGTATTGTAGGAATTGCTAGTTTTGAACATTGTTGTTGGTTACGTTTGTTTGTCTTGAAGTTCTCAAGTTTGCTAGACAGTCCCGTGCCCTGTCCCTTAGGTGAAGTACATCTGCTCGGCCATGGGCTGCCGCCGCTGGGACGACGATGAGTCGGAGCAGGAAGACACCCTCCTGCTGCACCGAACCCAGAAAACGGTCCGTGCTGTTGGCCCGCGCAGTGGCAATGAGAAGTAAGTGTACAAATAATTCAAAACCAGGCAGAGATTAGTCCTTAATATGTAACCTTTTAAGGACTTGACCTGTTTCTCACCCTTGTTAAATTACAAATTACACGAGGCAGTTGAGATTCCTAACTGAAGGAATGCGACAGGCTGTTAAGTTCTAGCCCCTTTGCTTTTTAACGCATTTGAAAAATCCCTTAAACTTCAGTTTTATAGATGATTAGATAAAAATTGTATTTGCACACACTGACTCTCCCTAAATCAAATGAAAATGACTTTTGCCCTTGGATATCTCCAAAGAGTTTGTCAGCAGTGCCTGCACAAGGGAAGTCACAGATGTGATGGCTGCAACAGTTGGTCCTATACATCAGGAAACAGTTTTTCTTCTTATGACTGACTGATTTACTGCTTTTTAAAGTTCTTTACATACTCATGGTAACTATCACTGGAATATTTTGTACTTGATATCTTCAGCTGTCATTTTAAGTTGATTCTTAAAATGTTTTGGTCCATTTTTTAGGTCTCATTCTTAAAGCAACTTTTTTTTTTTCGTGATGTTTCTGTCCTTTAAAAGGTGTGATTCAGTGGTGACTGTCTTAGGCTGTTACTGGTGTTATCATGCTGAAGTTTTAACACATCAAGAGTTTTATAAAAATACCGACACATTCCACAAGTAAAAAAAATATATATTTCATAAAATACAGATTCAAAAGTCTGATTACTCCACTTACATTCAATAATTGCCCAACAATTTAGCGAAGAACCAGTCTTTCCCTGCTCCTCCGCTCCCTCTTCTGTTTGCAGCGAGATTTAACAGGTTGTGCAACTGTAGTCAGTCAGAGATAGCCTAGTTACAACTTGAATAGATTAGCGGATCAGAAGTCTTCAAAGGGAAGGGTGAAGCACGTCACAAAAACCTAGCAATGTACACGCTCTTTCCTTTGTGCATCTCTTTTTCAAACATGTGACATCTGTGTGTCCAAATGCTCCTGTCTTTGTGGTCAGGAAGAGATGCTGTCCTGCTGACATGGTAGATCTGCTGTGTTTTAAACCAGAGAGAGAACAAAACAATACCGTTCAACTGAAAATATAAAATACGTACAAATTTTATCATGAGAGTTCTGAGTGTTTTAAGGGGCAATGCATGGCTCTTCATTGGTGCCTAAACATTACTGCTGAAAATATTTTTCAGTTTCTGCCTTCACTTGCTGGTTTACAAAAGTTAAGGAGCTTTTGGCTATACAAGACATCTCTGTGTTCCTGATATGGTCATCTTTTTCTCGGAGCATATTCACCTTTGAGCAATCCTGGTTTCACTGCAGTAACTGTCAGAAAGAACCTGTATTAATATACCTCTGGAATTAAAGCAAAAATGAAGAATAATTTCTCCCCCGACTTGAAAATTTTCACATAATTCTGCTTTATCAATGGAGAAATATGTGTTAAACACTATACACTTGCAGCTTTTATCAGCTGCATAATGTTAATTCTACTTAAACAGATTCAACTATATTACATTATTTTTAATTGCCATGCCCATATATCAAATTTAACCTTTAATCCATTGGCTCTTCTTCACTAGCTGCTTTACTTTGCCCTCTCAACTCATGCATCATGTTGTGCAAGAAGCTGTTTGGCTTGTGTCCAGGAAATAGCCTACTTAGAGGATTAGCATCCCCTTTCCTGGGACAATTGGCTTCCTCTTGCAATCCTACTGCAAAATATGGATCAGATGTACATTATTAAGAGTACATTATTTAAGAGTCTTTTGGCTGGAGGGCTTGGGAGTTTCCCCTTGTAAAATGTAAGTTGTTACTACAAAATTTTTCTTTTTCTCTTTAAGGTGGAACTTCAGTGTTGGTCACTTTGAACTGCGCTATGTCCCAGATATTGAAACTAGAGCGGGATATATTGAGAGCAATTTTAAAGCAAATATGAACAAAGAAGAAACGAAAATAATTTCAGATGTGGAGGAGCAGGAAGCCGTAATGAAAGATACAGTAATAAAGGTCTCTGTAGCTGACTGGAAGGTTATGGCTTTTAATAAACGAGGAGGACATCTGGAATGGGAGTACCAGGTACTGAAAAAGACAAAATATTGAATGCTATGGAAGTAGAAGCTTTACAGCATAACAGAAAATTTGTTTTGAGTTTTCTTGGTGAAAAAAAGAAAAAAAACACACATCTACTTGTAACTTTTTTTTTGTAACTGAACTTTTATCTTTCAGCTGCTACATTTGTTACAAAAACTAAACCAAGTTACTTAAGCGTGTCATTTATCATTACTTTTTCAACGTACCTCTTTATTCTGCAGTTTTGCACTCCGATTGCTTCTGCATGGCTGGTTAAAGATGGCAAAGTGATTCCAATCAGTCTGTTTGATGACACAAGTTACACCACGAACAATGAAGTGTTAGAAGATGAGGAAGATCTTGTGGAAGCTGCTAGAGGGGCCACGGAATCCAGTGTCTATTTGGGTGAGACACCTATTGTAGCATTCTCTGCGTGTGGAAGTATGGATATAGATATATATGCTGTGCATACTGAGCATTCTCTGCCGAGGTTTTTAGTAAAGGAGATCTTCTTCTACTGGTAGATTAAGGTCAAGAGTAATTACATATCCAGTCCGATATTCCATATAATGTGGAGCATTAAATTTGAACTACATTGTTTTATAAAGCCCAGAATTTGAGATTTCAGTAACACATGTCCCACAAGGGCACCTACTCTTGACTTAAGTATTTATAATAGGTAGAGCTGTGTTTTTATCCCTTGCAGCCTGCTCTGGTCATCCCTGCTGCCATCATTCTAAGACCTTCTTCTGTGTATCTGTCTCAGAAATTTTAGCCAGCACAGAAGGTACAGACAAACAGAGAAGGTACAGCTTTGGCTCCAGCAGAATTAATTAGTGTGATTTCTTCAGACTAAACTGCTAGTAAGAAGATTGTTTCTTTCTTTTTCAAGAAAGATAGTAAAACTATAAATCTTTTATACCAGAATGGTCACTGCTTTGTAATATCAGTACTTTTGAGATCTTTCCAAGTCTCAGAACTTTTGAATATAGCCTTCTACCTAGCAAGGCATTCTTGCTGCTCGGTAAACAATAAGCAATTTTTCCTTCCCCCCCACTGATCTGTCACTTTTTTTTTTTTTTTTTTTTTTTTTTTTTTTATCTCTACATGGATTACAGTAATTTCCCATGAAGAAATTTCAGCTAAGGTTTGGTACTACTGAGCCCAGCTGTCAAAACTTATTTAACTTTCTTTAATGTGGCTTGTGACAATTTGAATTGGAGGGGCCTCAGTTTCTCCCTCCTCTCAGCTGTGTCTCTGGGAGGTAAATGTGCTTTGGCTTCCTAAAACATTTTTTTGCCTTAGCCTTTTTCTCTTGAGTCTTTACATTCAGTTTTCCTGGTAGTGGTTAAACAAATGAATCTTAAAAATAACAGCTTTCCTGTTAATGGCAGTTGAGGAGTAATTTGTACCAGTATTAAAGGAAGTCTTGCCTATAGAAAGCCCAGGTTGCTTTATAACTCTTGAAAATTGCTGGCATTTTTCTGAAATTTCGATTCCACAACAGTCAAAACAAGCTATGCTGATCTCTTGCATTTTTTTAGAATAAAGGCAACATATTACTTGAATACATCCAGACGTAGTAATCAGAATACAGACAAATACTTTCCAAATTGCTTTCTTCAAACTAGCCTTAACTGCAAAGATTAAAATAAGTTATAAAGGTTATAATGATGAAATTTTACAAGGGTACAGGTTTTGTTTTTCTTCAGCTAGGCAGTTTGAGTCACAAATATCAAAATTATTGAATTTCTTGGGCAAGTAAGTATAGGGTTGCACATTGCCTCTTGAGCTGAGCTAACAGCTTCTGGTCAAGCTGCTGCACTGAGCACTGTGAAAGACAGAAAACAGAGGAGAAGTGGATCCTTCTTTAACACTGTTCTACAATAAAGCTGGTTCTTAACCAGTTTGAGTTGGTTAATGCATGGTGATAATTTTGACTTCCCTATTCCAGTAATATATTTTTCACAGTCTTCGTTAGTTCTACCTGGAATTAAACATGAGATGCTTGTTCCTTCTGTGGGTGGGTGCTCTCTGAAATGCTGCTTAAGAGAAAACCCGTTTTCCAGTGGGGTTCAGTGCCCAGCCTTTGCTGTCCTGCAGGTAGGGCATTAGGAGTGCCTAACAGCATTCCTGTTCCTTACAACAGCAGTTGGTTGTGCAATAAATACGAGGTTAAAAAACAAACACCTGAAGTGCCAGAAATGTTTAACCACATTCTTAACAGGGCAATTTAATGCTAGTCTGAATCTTAACATTAATGTAATTCTGATTTATTACTTAGGTATGTACAGGGGCCAGCTCTATCTGCAGTCATCAGTCAGAATCTCTGAAAAATTCCCAACCAACCCAAAGGCTCTGGAATCCAGAAATGATAATGCAATTATTCCTCTTCCCAAAATCAAATGGAAGCCCTTAATCCGTAAGTAGTGTTGTGGAGTTTTGTTAATGTCTTGGCAATGGAAAGACAGGACATCTTTCCGACTTCCATTATGCATCAGACTAGTCTAATGTTTCCAGCTGTAACAGGAACAATCTCTGTGCTCTATTAATGTTTTCTTTTGATTGAATGTTTAATATCTAAATATCTTTTTTTAACTATGAATTTGACAATATCTTATTTATTGATGAATTGCTCATCTTCTAATTCAAATCTTTCTGGAAAAAGGATGAAATTTTTGCAGTGATGTGAAGATCGATTAATGGACTTGTCCAAAAAATAGTATTTTGGCAAAGAAGGAGTGGAGACTTATTAAGTGATAATTATCCTAAAATACCCTTTAGATGTTTCCTTGCATGAATTTTGATTCATGAATTGAATCTTACATTTCCTAAAATTATGCATTTGGAATTCTCATAGAATATGTGTGAAAGTGTGGAGCTTTTTTGACAGCCTATCTCAGAAACTAAATTTCCTTTCTCTGCTTAGATTCTCCTTCCAGGACTCCCGTCCTGGTGGGCTCGGATGAATTTGACAAGTGTCTCAGCAATGACAAGTATTCTCATGAAGAATACAGCAATGGAGCACTTTCCGTGCTGCAGTATCCATATGGTAAGTGGAAGCCTAAATTTGGAATTGTTTCAAATATCCACATTTACCCATGTGTTACCTGTGAAATTCAATAAATGCCCATGTGTTTGATTTTAAATATACAGCCCTTTTAACATTTAATGAAGCAAGAAATTATTACCCAAACTAGGATTTCCAAATTGTATTGCATGAGCTGTCAGTGCTACACAGAGCACTCTACATTGCCAGAAGTTGCCACTGCAGAGGTTTTGTGTATACTGTCATTACCAATAATAGCTGTACATAGTGAAAAAAGTTGATTTTTTTATTGTTGTTTTGATTTTTGTTTGGTGATTTTTTTTTTTTTTTTTTTTTTTTTTCCTCAGAATTTCCTAATATTGCTAGAGGTTCAGCCTTGCTGTATAGCTTTGCTATATGGCATATTTCCTCCGCTGAAGTCTTTCAGTGGCCAGACCTCAGCAATAAACTGTGACTGGAGACCTAGTTTGGTGTAGTTCAAAGTCCATTCAAAGTCCACAGCTTTGAACAGCTGAATTCAGCTACGGAATAAGCTATATAAAAAAAATCGTAGGGCATGCAAACAAGAATACTGTGTGTCCCTTCTGAAAACCTATTAATAACAAGACAGAATTGCTTGTAGTTACCTGCAAGTTAATCTATTCCCTCTTTGTATCTTTCCTGTGCAGATAACGGTTATTATTTACCTTACTACAAGAGAGAGAGAAATAAGCGTAGCACCCAGATCACCGTTAGATTTTATGAGGATATGAATTACAAGAATATTCGCAAAAAAGATCCTGTTCTTCTGCTTCACTGGTGGAAAGAAATAGTTGGCACTATTGTATTCTGCATCGTGGCCACAACTTTTATTGTACGCAAACTTTTTCATCCCCATCCTCACAGCAGAGTAAGTACTTTTTTCAGTCCTAAATACAGAAGGCATTAGTCTAGACTTTGCTTTTGATTTTCAGTGAGTAATGTTAATAAGTTAATAACTAAAGAAATAGCAAAATCAAAAGCCTAAATTTATTGTATTTATTATTTAATGTATTTGTGAAAGCTGTCAGCTGCTGTGTACAAGTTGCTTAACTGCTGCAGCAAGCAAATAGATTGCTCCAATAATATCTGAATTACACAGAAGTGATTTAATGCCATATGTAAAGGCACAAGTTGATCTCAGGCATTAAGGACTCTTTTTGTTCTTGTTTTGGTAGCTGCGGAAGGAATCTGAAACACAGTGTCAGACTGATAGTAAGTATGAGCCCACATGTGGAGATGTTAAAGAGAGCAGCTGGAATGATGTCAAGAACTCTGGATACGTGTCAAGGTGAGCTCAAGGAACCACAGTTCAACAAAACTGCTGAAGTGTTTTAGCATGAGAGCTAACCCTACCTAGAGAGTTTGTACTTGGTGATTCTTACTAGTTTTCTGACTACATAGAATAAGTGTCACCCTGACACCACACTGCCAGAGGGATGGCAATCACTGAGCAGTCACTGAGAGGCTACAGGATACCTGTGTTTGGAATTGTTCTTATATTTCTCATTGAAATGGAAAATTGACCCTTGAGGTCCTTAGTGTTTGTCCTTCTGTTTCTGTGTTGCTGTTTAAGGAATTGGAGATGGAAGCATCTGATATTTTATGAGCAAAATGAGTAGAATATATTTAAAACAGACCTCTGCTACTCTTTTAAAGAAGACTAGTTAAGGCAAAAGACTTTCTAGGCCTATGTCACTAATATTTTGAAGAGTATACTAGAGCCACTTGCAACTTGCTGAAGCTGTGAACTGGAGAAATAAAAATGAGGAAGGATAAAAAGGGTTATGAGATATAAAAGCAGTGATGTTTCAAAAAAGATGCATAGAAGAACTAGTGGCAAAAATGTTTGAGGAGGCAATTTTTTAAAGGTAAATTGTGATTTAGATTCTTGGCTGTCACCATCTAGTTATGAGGATAGAAACCTAGGCTAAATACCTCTCATCTTGACAGTAAGCACCCAACCTAATAATCCTAAAAGCTTCTTCAATTTATTATGTGCTGCTGTAAGGAGTCTTGCTGGGAACGTGATAGACGCCGCATAAATGTGTAATCAGCAACTGTCCATTTCATAAACAACCAACCCCCTGATTACGTCAGTGGCTGAGCACGGCAAAAAGACCAGAGAAACACTGGAAGTCACACAGCATGCTTTGCCTGTAGAGAAATATTTCTCCCTTAGAAAAGCAAAATGGCTTATGAGTATCCTTTACTAATGCATTTTTTTCCACTGTCCTTCCACCCTTCTCTTGCCCCTCTGTGACACTCTCTTTCCCTCCAGATATCTGACAGATTTTGAACCAATTCAGTGCCTGGGTCGTGGAGGTTTTGGAGTTGTTTTTGAAGCCAAAAATAAAGTAGATGACTGCAATTATGCTATCAAAAGGATCCGTTTACCTAACAGGTAATGAATGAGTTTGAGATACAGGCAAACTAATGAGTTGTGGAATCCAATCCTACACTGAACCATCTGTTCCTGAATTAATTTCCAGATACTGTTACGTTAGGATGAATAACATACTTTTTTACTGGGGGGCTGATTGAGTTTTGGCATTGAGAATTTGCCATATGTAATCACAGCAGAAGGGTGACCTGCTTGGCTAAAACACTTGCATAGCAGGACACTCAAAAGGATGTTATTGCTACACGGGAGCTCCGTTGATTGCCTTGATGAATAAAGCCTTTGATAACAGGACCAGTGATTTGTAGCACTGTTAATTTGCTTCTCTCCTTCCTCTCTTTACCTCTCCTATTCCACCCTTTATTTTCCTCCCTCCTTCTTCAGCTTTTCTGACTCCATTTGTCCATTTGTTTCATTTTCTGGTCCCACAACCCTTACCTTTTCTTTCAGTCATAGGTGGTCAAGCCATGCTGCTGAATTCCCCTACACAGAGCTTGCAGCACTTCCTTTTAGTGGGAGATGGGAGACACTGCTTCTGGAAATCTCGAGTTAGAACAGCAACAGGCAGGCCAGTAGAGGGAGGGGGTAAAGCTATCAAATCTAGAATTACTATTTTTTTAAATGTGTTAAATAAGTCTGATTATTTAAGATAAAAATTTTGTTCAAAAAACTAAGGTAGCCTGCTTTTCCTTTCCCAAGCCTATAACATTAAAATCCATTAAATGAAGCTCTTTTGACTTCATTTGAACCAGTTACAGTTCAAAGAGAGATTTTGTAGGATACCAGGCTACCTGTTTTCCTACCTGTAAAATGGAGATAGTCTTTACATAGTCTCCGAAAGTTCTGCCAATTAAAGAAGGGTGTAATTAACACTGAGGTGTAATGGTCTGTCATCTTTTGTGTCAGTGTCTTCTACATCCCTGGTAGAATATTGCCATTTAGTGGACCCTTTGCCTATCCTTGTAAAGAGCTGAGAGCAAGGTGAAGTTTTTCTTCTAAGTTTTGTTGCCCATAATTATTTGAAAAGAGATAATAAATTAGCTATTATGAGCATATACTGCTCCCCCACACTTCTAACCTGAAGGAGTAATTCTGGGGAATTTGAGGCAGATGTGTCTCTTGGTGTGAAGAACAGTGCTAGCAGCCTGCTTTACACTGGGCTAGATTTGGTTAAATTCCTCTGCAGAAATTGCCCTTCTGTGCTGTTGCTTGGTGTGACCTGCTCTCTCTGTTTTCCTCCTCCTCACCCAAATCCCTAGGGAGCTGGCTCGTGAGAAGGTGATGCGGGAAGTAAAGGCCTTGGCTAAACTGGAGCACCCAGGGATCGTGCGGTATTTCAACGCGTGGCTGGAGGCGCCCCCGGAGCGATGGCAGGAGAAGATGGATGAGCAGTGGCTAAAGGACGAAAGGTACCTCCGTTATGAGATGGCAAGATGGAATTTTTCTAAAGGTTGAATGTTGCAGTGGTGAAGTTCATCAACAGAATGAGAGAACTGGTTGACGATGCAAGAAGATGGAGACATCAGTCAGGAAAGAGATAATAGATTATTAGGGATGTATGAAGGCCCCTTTTTAGGGTGGGGAACATGCTATAGGTCTTTATTTAACTTTCCTTCTTTGTTTTGTTACTGAGACTTGCTATTTCTGTTGTCTTTGTTCTGTGTTTCTGCTGTCCTCTTGTTTGTTGTCTTTATTTATGTGGGTGATTTATAGCACTTGGTAGAATTAGGTTAAAAACAGAAAATTAAGTAAAAAAGATTAAGAGGGTATTGAAAGTAAAGAAAAAAGTGAATTTATGTTAGCAGCAGTTAAAGGTGTCAAGGAAGGGAGGAGGCCTAATATGAGACTATATAGTGATCTCATAGTAACATCTTAAAATGCCTGAGAATTTCTGGAATACATTGACCTTTATATTTCAGGGACTGAATTAACATTTCACAGCTCTAACTCTTCCAACATGGCAATAAATGTTCAAAAGAATATTCTGAGCTGAAGATAAAACCTGATTGCACAGAGGGAGGCAGGGAGTAGTTTGCTAAATTTTCTTTTATCGTTCATGAGATATTTAGCACAATACATTTATGTCAATGAGAAAACATAATCCTTACTGAGAGAAATGGAGGCTGAATTCTGGTCATTAGTGATTCGCACTCTCAGAGTCAATTGCTGTTATGTTCGGGTGCCTTCTGTTCTCAAAGCAGTTGATTAAACACAGTGTCCTGAAAATTAATTTATGATGGAGTGAAGTTCTGTAGTGTTGATCTGTTTTTTTTCTGTTCCTTTTTTAGCACTGATTGGCCACTCAGTTCTCCCAGTCCAATGGATGTTCCATCATTTAAGATTAGAACAGAGCCGTTCTCTACAAAAGAATACGTTGAAGTTATTGCCACTTCTTCCGAGAGGGTAGGGTCCTTTTCCATGGGGATATCCTGCGGACAGACTGATTCATTGGAAAGCCGGTTTTCTCCTCTGGAATTCTCTGCCACAGACAACAGGGACCTGCACCAGTCCAAAAACCCCCTGTTAAACCCGCAGGACAGTGTTCTTCCGGGCTGTGATGTGGAAGACAGTACCATCAACACCACCAAGCTGGGCCGCTCCTTTGAAATGTGTCCCGCAGCCATCCCTGCGGTACACCTGAGGGAGGGGACGTCGTCCTCGATTGTGTTTGAGGATTCTGGCTGCGGAAATGCTTCCAGTAAGGAGGATAAAATTGATGTTTCACATGAGGAAAGTGTTTCTGAGGATAAGCCTACAAGTACGAAAGAGTCCAGCGACAGGAAGTCTGCTTCAGGAAGTCCCCTCTCAATTTCTCCACCAAGGCCAACAAGTTTAAGCCTGGACTTTTCTAAAAATACAACAGAAAAAGTCAAACCCACCTCTCCCAAAGTGTATCTTTACATCCAAATGCAGCTCTGCAGGAAAGAGAACCTTAAAGACTGGATGAGCAGAAGATGTGCGATAGAGGAGAGGGAAAGGACAGAGTGTCTGCAGATATTTCTGCAGATAGCTGAAGCAGTTGATTTTCTGCACAGCAAAGGATTAATGCACAGAGATCTCAAGGTTTGTATTGGCAGCATATTATAGGAAATGTTTTCTCTATTTGCATGAACATCACTGAATGCCTGAATTTTCCAAGCTCTAGCTGTAATCGCTGGCTGTGTCCTTTTGACAAATATTTTCTGGTTTACTGCTGTGAGATTATCTTTGGAGCTATGGCAATTGAATTATCTGTGCCCAAATTATCACGCACAAGTCTCTGGTACTGTAAAATTCCTGAAGCGTAGGGCCTGTTTCCAATGGCAGCACAGAGTAGCTGCCTCCTTACTGCATTACTAACTTGGGGATCAGCAATTGCACGTTTGACTGCCTCAGCTCAATTTTAGGTTTTGCTTTAAACTGAGAAATCATGTGATTACAGGTAACTTTTATACATACATAAATGTGGGGCTAATACAGCATTGGAGAGAAACCCTACTAAGATATTTGACAGTATCAGTTACCTCTGAATGGGTGTTGCAAGAGCGAAGTCTGATGTTTTTACACTAGTTTGGAAGTGGAGTACTCCAGGAAATCAACATTCGTCATTTATCATTCCAACTCAACTCTATCTACAGCAAATCCACTTGTAACTGCCACAGATCTGCCGCATTCGTTACAGCATTTTTAATTCCCGTTTGTGCTTTTACAGATTTAGTCATTGCTGAGCTATACAGCAAAGCAAACTTCTAGGGTGAAACTTCTGTTTGGTGTGAACCAGATAATTCTTTATTTTTTCTCCTTACTCTTCCTATAGCAATATTGCCTAAGAGCAGCAGTGTTAATCGTACTTACAGAAATCAAAAGTAAAGTATTAGAACTCTAGGATTAGAATGTGAACTGTTCTGCAGTTAAATTCCTAAGGCAGTGCTGACTGCCATATTTTTTTTTAATGTGTGATAAGGTGCAGCATGTTAAGACCAGTAATGAGTGTTCTACAGATAGTTGGAACTACCTGATGTTGTACCTCTTCTGTGTTGTCTTATCTTGTTGAAACTTAGTACTGGAAGTGTCACTGTTACCACTGACTAAAATCTACAGGTTTACCACGTACCAAGTAGGAGTCATGATGCAGACAGTCTCATATAACGTCGCTGAGGGCTGCAGTTCTTTACTCTTGCCAAGTGCTGGAGAGGCAGTTCTCATTTTTGTTTGGGGATACATTAATACCCACCTCAGTGGAGTAAATACTGAGAAGGTAGCAGCTGTTGTTGGAGCTCCTCAGAGGGTAATCACTTGATATCAGTAGAAACAAAAGATTAAAATACCATATCAGACATATCTGTTAAAAGGGAAATAAGTTCAAGTTCGATAACACTAAAAGCATAAGCCAAAGCTGGAAAAACTCATAACCTATCCAAGTATTTTCTTTTCACATCAGCATTAAGCAGTTTTCTTGAACCCAAGCTATCTGAAAATCTTTAGTGCTTGAGAAATCTAACAGACAAGTAATTTAATCCATATATTAATATATTGCTAGACATGCTAATTAACAGCATTTCTTAACACAGTTAAGACTTAACTGTGGCTTAACTGTCACAGTTAAGAATACGGTGACTTGAAACTCTGCAGAGTCTTTGCTGGGATCACTCTTCAGCAAAGTTAGGTAGATCTTGGCAGTTACGTGGAGTTTTGCTGGAACATTTTAAAAGTTCAGTGTTGGCAGGAAGATGAACAAGAGGGTTTTTGTTTACTTGGTATAAACAACTTGGAAGAATCTCCCCCAAAATGAGCAACTTCCAGACTTCAGAAAACTTCCTGTGCATGTGTAGACATTATTCTTATATCCTAGAGGTTTATTTGTCTATGATTTGTTAATTTGGTCAAAATAACAGCTAGTAGGGGTTGATTTTTTTTTCCTGTTTTCAGGAGCTCCTTGGAAAAAGTCTCATCTAATTTTGTTTGTCAGCTCTAATAAGCGAATCTGTGAATCTGTTTTTCCTCTGCTAACCTCTGTCTAGCTCTACTGTAGCTCTTGTTCCCATTGGCACCAGTGAGGACTGGTGGAACCTATGTTAAAACAGGTTTGAATGCCTGTATATTGAGAGTCAAAGATTTATTTTAAAAGCATTGTTAAATTAACAGCACACATTGATATATATTCATTAGGCTCCCCCTCATCAGAGATAGCTTATTGACAAGACAATAGGAATTTAGGCAAGCAGGTAAGCAAGTGGGTAGGCTGCACTTCTAATTCTTTGACAGAGAGTAAAATAATTATGTCTGTCAGGTGGATTGGCTGTTATTCCCAGGATGAGCTGTCAGCCGTGCTTTGGCAGCTCAAAAAACATGTTGGATCAAATGAGATATCAAAGGATTGGAAAAAAAAAAGCCACTTTTTTGCAGCCTTAATTGAATTGAATAGTAGTCTTCCAGATGTGTGATTACATCCTTCATTTATGTGGAAACCTGGGAATTTTTAACTGTGATGGAAGAATCGGAAATTTCTTTGTGCACAAGATAAGATAATTAAGCTGGAAATTGGTTGTATTTTTCTGATTTACGTCCCAGCTGAAGGCACCTGCCTTGCTGCAGAGTGCGTTCCTGCTGGCTGTGCTTCGCTGGGGGATGCGGCAGCTCCACTCTCCCGAATCTGCAGCACCTCTGTGTGCGAGGGGAGGGCGGACAGAGACGATGGGTTTCTCTGCGAAGCAAGAGGCGTCTTCCTGATTTCTGTGTTTGCTGGAAGGGGAGGGAACGGAGATGATGTTTGTAGCCTCTAAATCCTTCGTGGAGAAGTTTGTGTCTTGCACATACCAGTTCTGAAAGCATTTCTGAGCACTCCTGTGTGCATTTCCCTCAATTTCAGTGGCCATTGCCATAGTTTAAAGCAGGTGGTATGTGGCAAGCAAGCTAAAGCAGGGTTAAGCCAGGGCGTCAGTGTTGCTGCTCTTGTGACTGCAAAGTTCATAAACTTTTAGTTCTCTTGGGCAGAAGCTCTTCCCACAGGGCCAGTCAGTACAAGCAAAGAGTGGACCTTGTTCCCAGACTTCCAGGATTTCTATAATTTAAAGTTAAGATCGTATGCTGTAAACCAGGTAAAAATCTTGTGGATCCCTGCAGCACTCGGAGATCAGAATAAACAATTAAGTGTCAGAACTGCAGCGTGAGGCGAGAATTTGCCGTGTGTTTGATGGCAAACGGGTGACTTTGTGCTGCTCTTTCCCAGAGCTGTTATTTCTGCAGGCTGCTGTGGTGTTGGTAACCCTCTGCAGGAAGGCAGGAGATGAGCAGTCTGGGATTCAAGCAGGAAACTAGTTATTGTGGAATAATCCTGTTTTCCTGAATAGCTGGGATTCTCAGCTTGTCTCACTAATGTGATCTTTAATTAGAATTTTTTAGCTGAATTAGAACAAAATGAGACCTAGAGACTTGTTAGTTACTCACTTTTTTTTTCCTCTATTGATTTTTTTCAGCCTTCCAATATATTTTTCACAATGGATGACATAGTAAAGGTCGGGGATTTTGGACTGGTAACTGCTATGGACCAAGACGAGGAGGAGGAGTCGGTCCTTACGCCGATGCCGGCCTACGCCAGACACACGGGACAAGTAGGGACCAAGCTCTACATGAGCCCCGAACAGGTTGGTGCTCCCTGCTGCAGCAGGACCCAGAAGCTCTGTGCATCCCCAGGAGCTCACACGTCAGGCACTCTTTCTACATAGGAACTTGTTGCAATACTTAAATTCTTTTATTGTAACCATCAAGGTAAAATTTTGACCTAAACTGAATTCCCAAATTAATATTTTTAATATGTATATATTTATCACAGCAAAAAGTGTTTGGCTAATGATTTATACTTAGGTGCATTGATTAGTTAATCTTGCTGTTACTGTTTAAGCAAACTGGGTAATGAATTCAGGGTAGATGAGAAAGAACACACTGTGGTACATGAGATTAAAGGTGAAACACTTTACCTGGCAGTTGTACCTGCCAAGGGGAGCTGATGGTCAGGAGCTCGGCTGGTTCCTGCTCCCTTGGTGAAGTCTGGTGTCCAGAGGCTGATGGAAAACTTGCCTTGGGGCTTTCAGCTCTGCACAGAACCGGTCACTTCATGGGTTGACTGAGTGGGGTTTGATCTCACAGTGTGTCCTTCCGTGCAGTAAGGACTTTGACTGACCTAACCCTGCTTTTGGATTTTCAGATCTATGGGAACACCTATTCGCACAAAGTGGATATCTTTTCTTTGGGGCTGATTCTCTTTGAGCTGCTTTACCCCTTCAGCACACAGATGGAGAGGGTCAGGGTAGGTATCATGTTTTACCAAGGATTATCTGCTGTTTGGTCCCTTGTATAACATCTCCATTTGCATGGAAAAGCATTTGCAAGAGATTCTTCTTGGCTCTATTTTTGAAATTAGAAGGACAGCTTCCTTTTCAGTTTTACAGACCGGGAGTGAATTGCAGTCTTGCTAGCATGTGCAATCCAGTTGAGGCCCTGATTTCTTTACAAATTTCCTCATTTGTCAAGCCAAGACAAACTGTTGAACTACGACACCCAGGACCTCAGCAACAAATACGCTTGTGGCTTCAAGCCTATCAGTTTGTTTTTCATTGGAGAATTTGACCCATTTTTTGCCATTCCTTCTTCCTTCGCACATCCAGTGCTTTGTCACTCAAAACATGTAGTGGAAGATGCCATTAGCTCTGCCTATAGCAAGTCTTGGCTGTGAGTCTTGTTCCTTTTCAAGCACCATTTACTCAGTAATAAAATGACCTCTTGTTGCATCATTTGTGAATTTGGGAGGTTTGATGGTGCATTATCATTTTTCTCTGCTGTTAGAACGCGTGTGATATCCATCTCTGCCATCCAGAACAAGTTCATACAGAAGATCAAGAGCTACAGCCAGTTTTTCTTGTACATGGTGATCAATGACCTACCCGTGAAAGAGGACAGAATTGTTATAACTTGTAGTTGCCACTAGGATACGCTTGGTGTTTCAATCCTCATGTGAGGACAGATTCTTTTTTTGCAGAGGTGTAAAAGCATCTTGAACAAAACCATGAAACCAGCCAGACCAAGTGCTTCATCTCTGCTGGTCTTGCATTCTTCTGTTAAAGCCGTCTAGATTTAAATGCCACAAAGGAGCATATTCTAGAGGACTGAAGTTGCTTAACTTGTACTGAAAACAGCTTAAATTTCTCTGTATTTCCCCAAATGAAAATAACTTGCCTGGAACACATGCCCCAGAGTTTTCCTTGATCATCAAGATCTTATGCCCTTCCAATGTCTGCCCTGAGTATACAAGTAAAGCAAAGTAATCAGGGAAATGAATCCTAAATTACCTCAAATTCCCAAGAATTTTTCTTCCGTGCTTGAGCAGGCAGCACAGCAAATCTTTGGAGTGTCTGGTGAGCAGAAAAATTCCCAGAAGAGAAATGCAAGAGGCCTCTCTGCCTCAGGCTGTTAGCGGTTAGTCTGTGGCAGCGCAGATTGTTTTCAGATAAGATGTTTGAAAACAGATCAGATTTCAGATTGATTGGTAAAAAAGAAGTTTGGTGTTTTTGAGCTGTTTATTGGCACAGAGCTGAATTTTATCTTTCTCAGAAGTGTGGCTGTGCCTGCAATGATGAGCTTATGCTTTCAGTGAAATAATAGTGGATTGACTTTAACTGCAGAATTATTTTATTCTTTTAAAATTATTTATTTTATGCCGTGTGTGTGTGTGCGTGTAGGAAAGGGATACTTCTTAAAAGATGCAGAGTACTAAATATTGCCTTTCTGGGCTAGAAGCATGCCAAAGCGGGTGGTGACTTGCTGTAAATCACATAATTTATGTAAATAGCTTGCTGCAAATTATGTAGCTGAACGTGTGAGACACTGTCACTAGATGGAGCCAACGTGCTTGTCATGAACAGTGACTAATGGAGAGCAGCTTCGTTGCAGGGACATGCAAATGGGCCACTTGAACTGCCTTTGAAACCGCTGGTGGATCTGCTGAGAGCCCATTAGGGACTAAAACTCGGGGATTACAGTGCCAAGACAGAGCCTGCCGTTCCCCACATCTCCATTCTGGAAGATTTTGGGGTCACAGATTGTGCAGCTCTGACCTCACTGAGCCCAAGTGGGAAGGCACAAGTCTGTGCATCTGTACTCCACAATTGTAAAAATCAGAGCTCTGGTAACACATTATCTAGTGCAGACTGCATACATAGGGAAACTAAGTATATGGTAGTTTGAACCACTAAAATGATAATTAAAAGCAAGCCTTTCCTTTATCAGGATGATTAGTTTGTATAGTTTGGATATTTTTAAAAAATAATAAAAATATTTGGGTATTTGAGAAGAATTAAGTGCTCTTCTTAATATTTTACAGACCTTAAGTGATGTCAGAAATTTGAAGTTCCCATCATTGTTCACTCAGAAGTATGCACAAGAGGTAAGCATATCCAATGCTAGTAATTTTAGCTTTTTCTGATTTATTTTTCAGTTGTGTTGCAAGTAAAAAGTGCAGAAGTTTTAGCTTTCAAGTCGTTAAGATGCATTTCATCTGTTTTACAGTGCTTCAAAATTAAAAAGTTATGTGGGGTTGGACTAGGCGATCTCCAGAGGTCCCTTCCAGCCTCAGCCATTCCGTGGCTCTGTGCATGCCGATGTTTTTGTCGCACAGTTTAACTGTAGTAGCTATCTTATCTGACTTTCTTTTGTCACTTGTTGTCACTAATTTCACCTAAATCCTGACGTGATTTCTTGCAACGAATCCATATACACAAAGTGCAGACTTCTAGGCAGGTAGAATCGTGGCTGTATGGGGTCTAGCTCCAGGAATTTGGATCTTGCAAGTGGAGATCTGTATGTTTAAAGTGGTGAAATTTTAGGAAAAGAGAAGGCTAAAAACCTCTGCAAAACTGAGATGTTTCTAGGTTTCATGGTAGCCTCAGTGCAGGAGTTCAGAGTCGAGCCTCTCCTCCTGTACAGCTCCAGGGGCTGGGGGGGACGTGTTGAGTTCTATGGGAGCAGGACATGCTGCTTCTCACTCCAAGATGTTTTGGAAAGTGCTTTTCTTGATGAGATTTGAAACTAGTGCATGTGGCAGCTTAAACCTGATGCTTAAAAATTGCCAAGAAGTTAAATTTCATACAAGATTTTTAAAGTCTTGTGGTAGCAAATAATGTAGTTTTTATCACTCAGTTGGATTTTGGGTCATCTGCCAAACAGAGTATAGTTCTTGATTTAAAAAAAAAAAAAGAAAGTAGGTAGTGGATGCACAGTGATATGTTTTGAAAGGTTTAATGTACTTCTAAATATTGTCCTGAAACATTAATACCCAAATCACTAAGAAAGCACTTGGGGACACTTTCCAGTTCATACAGCAACAGTTAAAGTCGGAACATTAGAGGAGGAATTTCTGACCTGGTTCATGTAGCATATCTCATCTTGCCTTTTAGTACACCATGGTGAAGGACATGCTCTCTCCGAGCCCCACGGAGAGACCAGAGGCTGCAGTGATCATAGAAAACCCTGTGTTTGAAGACTTGGAACTGCCAGCAAAACCAGTGCTGAGACAGCGGTCACGGACAATGAGTTTATCAGGAAATAAGCATTCGAGACAACCAAGCAAATAATGTCCTCAGGATCCCTTCTTCCACTCAACAGGCTTTAAAGGGATTTCAGCAGAAGGATCCTATGTTGCAGAATGTCTATCTTGGAAATAGTTTACTTCAGCTTTTTTCCCGTGTTTCATGTATAAGATGCATTGGACAGATTTTGGTTTACTCCGACAGCCAAGGAAAGGCAGTAACTACACTTTTCACATTCCATTTTCTTTAACTCTTCTAGGTGGATGGGTCCAGCTACTGTGCTTACCAATTTTGTGCTCCATTATCTTTTGTTTGGGTTTATTGGGGTTTTTTGAGGCTTGTAAATGTCAGCTTGCTGGGTAAGTGAGAGATCTGTAACATGTAAATAGAATTAAAATACTGTATTTTTATAGTGCAAATTACAGTCTCTAAGCCTAGTGAGTATATATCCAGATCACTTGCTCTTGAAATGAAGATGCTTTTGAAACAAACTATGACTCCATTTTTGTCCCTGGTGGGTAAACTGGAAATTGCACTATTTTTAAAGCAAAAAAGTACCACACCTGTACATACAGTCACTCTCCATGGTCAGTCATTAGAGGAAATTGTTTCGTATTTCCGCACTATTGTAGTTCTTAGGGAATGCATTTTATACTGATAAATCTGTAGAAAAGAAAAAGGAACTTTTTGCCATGAAAAAAAGGGTTTATAGACAATGGTTGGAAGAGCCATAGTAAAAAGAAATATGTACGAAATGTTGTGCTTCTGATGATTTAAACCTAATGAAGTCATACGTGTCCTATGTAATCTTGTAGATTTGTACTTTTTAAAAAAAATCAACTGGTAGGCATTTGTTGTAATCTGCTAATTTAACTGCCTAATACCATGCTTTTATTTCTCAGTGTAAATATGTTAATTTTTATTTATAAAATACAGAATCAATCCATTTGGGTTGGTGGTGTACAGAATGCACTTGCTGTAATTGTTGGGTGCATTAATTACTGTGACTTTTTTCAAGTCTAAATGATTTAATAAACTTTTTTATTAAAAAAAAAATAATCTCTACTAGTTGCTTGTGTTGAAAATCCTTTAGGGATGCGTGCTGCAGATGGCAGCCATGGGCAGCCAGAACAGAGAGACTTTTATCTCACTTGCTTTGCCTTCCTCTCTCAGTTACCACGGTGCAGATGGTATGTAAAGATGAGTGTATATATGTCACTCTAAAGCCAGATACTATCTGAAGAAGGGGAGGATGGATTATGGATGGATTATGGAGACATCTCAAGTGTTATCAGAGGGGGGAGAAAATGAGCTAATTTTCACACACTTGCATAAGTTGTTGTTGTTGCTGTTTTTACAGTAAGTTTTCCAAGCTTAAATTTTTGCAGTTAGAGTCTTTGAAATCAGTTCCTTAAAGTAAAGCTAGAGATGGGTCCTTCAGGGGATCCTAGTGCTCTGCTATGGCACTTCAGCCAGCACCTGAAGCGCCACTCTAAGCAGTGGCACTTTGCAGCCTAGTGATAAGGCCAGAGCGGATGACAGGATTTTTCTTGCTTGTGCTTTCAGCTGCCTGTGTCCTAGATTCTGGCTTATCAGAACATCAGATATTTCATTCACCAGTTAATTTATGAGCAGCTGTGGGAAATTTAGAAAACAACTATGAGGCTTCCATAGGTCCCTTGTCTTCCTGTGGCCCTGGACATGCGTATGTGCCTTTCTGCCAACAACTGTTTTTTTTTTTGCCAGGGCTACCACAGCTGCATGATGGAGTTCTGGTCTCAGGCTCTTCTATTGTCCTGAACCACTGTAGTGCTGAGTATCTCTGTCCTCTCCCCCTGACAGCCTGCATGGCTTTTGGGCTGGAACCCATTTATCAAAATGGGTTGACTGCCAGGTACAAGGATCCTGTCCCACACCAGGATCATGAGGTTCTTCTCCTTACTCTTTCCCAGTATTTGGCAGATGTGAAGGAGCAAGGAGAGCTGATGCCCTTCATGAATCAGAGCTGTTTCTTCTCCTGCAGGACCAGGTTCTTAGAGAGCAAGGACTTTGGCCTCTGTGTATGTGTTCAGCAGCCAAGATAGTTGAGGCAGCAGCTTCTTCCTTTCTGTGAAACCCTTTCAGGTCTGTCTTCCCCAGAGTTTTAGTGGTGAGAGAAAGGATATTTATCCTTTTTTATTGCTATGTTCTCAAGCAACGCTCTATATGGTTACACTCACAGCATCAACATATAGACACCCCAGCGCAAGAAAAAAACTCTTACACTTAACCAGCAACTTCTCCACCTCCGCTGCTTGGCGGTACCTATAACCCCTTCTGAGGGGGTAGTTGGTGCTCCAGAGAAATGTTTTGGCAAGGCCTGCTCATCCCCAGGGGTCCGAGATGTAAGGGCCCTTTTCAGAATAAATAAGGACTTGTCATAAATAATTCACAGAACACACTACTGAAGCAGTAGTTTTAGATTCTACAAAGGCATCCAAAGAAAAAGCACGCACAGAGTTTTTCTCCTGCCCATTCGTGACCAATGCTGAATCACTCTTATGCTGCCAAACACTTAAGTCTGAAGCGTGAAAACACCAAGCTCCTCCGTGCTTCAGAACCGAGCACATTACTTAAACTCTGTGCAGAAAGCCCAAGCAGACACGCACAAGCTCTCAGTCCATGCTGGCTTTATACAGGCCTTAACTGTGCTCTCTCATCCTGCCAACACCCATTCACAGACTGATGCAAGGGAACCTATTAAATTGGTTACAACTCAGATCAAAAGTCTGACATGAGAGTTACAGTAAGCTCAGCAGAAAAAAAATGCTGTCCCACCTTCGACTGTAGATCACCAGGCTATAAACAGAGCAAGACAAGTTCACATTGCAAGTTTTTTTTCCCAGCATGAAGTTTCAATTCATCTTAGGAAATATTAATTAAAAAAATAAATAGTAAGACAGTAATTATCTTCGTTAGTTATAATAAATTGTCCCAAAATAGCAAAAAGTTCATTATTCATAAAAGCTTGGAAGATGAAGCAATATCTTGTAGTACACTGCAGGTGTAATAAACAATCAAGCCCTATTCCAGCTTCTCCTTCCCCTATTTTCCTCCCCACTGCTCTTCCATTCAGCTGTGCACTTGTGTTGTTCCCACCACAGCCTCCAGCAGCTGATTACCAATTCCTACTGCTTGGGTTTGCCCTTCAGAGCACCATTAGGCACCGGCATGCTACATTCCAAGTCTGGAGCAGTCTTGGAAAATGTGGCTATTGAAACCATGTCTTCTCCAATGTCCACCTGAGATCTGTGCCTGCAAATGAGCAGCTTCTTCAGGGCCCGCTGGAAGTCTCGGTTCAGGAATGCGTAGAGCATTGGGTTGATTGTGGAGTTGCAATAACCTAACCAAGTGATGATCTTGAAGGTGTCAACCAGGATGGCACTAGTGGAATCGGCCCCTTTGGCAGCTAACCAAACATTCAGGACAAAGTAGGGCAGCCAGCAGAGCACAAAGACAGAAATGATAATGCTAATGGTCCGTGTGGCTTTGTTCTCCAGTTGCAGGTGGTTCTGCCGCTTGCTGTTGGGGTGGTAGTGAATCTCCAGGGTCTGAGACATGATGCGCGTGGCCTTGAGCCGTGAAGCCCGGTAGATGAAGAAATACATGCTGCACATGACCATGAAGGGGACAAAAAAGGCAAGGGCGGAAGCTACAATGGCAAAAACCCAGTTGGTGACAAAGACGCATTCTCTGCCTGCATCAAAATCCACTCCAGGGATCTCGTTCCAGCCTTGCATGACAGGAAGGAAGGAAATGAGGGAAGAGTACACCCAAACCATGCAGGTCATTACAATGCACCTGCAACGGGAAAAAAAATAAGGGAGAGGAGAGGGTAGAGTTATTTTGAGATGAGAACATCCAGTACAATTCAATCCCCATGGTAACCCCTGTGGGATATCACTGAACAACAGTCCCAGAGGGTTTTGAGAGGTGGCAGAGCAGAGAGGAAGCTGGGATACAGCAAGCCCATCTGTGAATGTCTCTAAGACCATCTGCGAATGTCTCCAATGACTTGGTACTCTGGATCTATGGCTTACAGAATAGCCTAGGTGTATAAGGGAAGCTCTCAGCTGAATGGAAAAACAGGAAGAATAATGTTTTTTACAGTTTTTTATTAATATTTAAACCTTAACACGCAGATTTTTTTCTAACCAATTCCAGCATTAATGTTTCATTACTGTATTATCCTCTAAGGATCCTTCCTGCAGGAGGGGTGGAGCTGCTGGGTGCTGCAGATGCTCAGCATCACTGCAGCCTTTGCTCTGCATGTGCTGCACAGCCCCCTTCCCTGTTTTGGTAACTGTGAGCACCCTGCAAACCACACACTGCACGAGCTGCAGCTGAGGAAAGACGTTCCCCAAGGAGCCTGAACCCATCTTACGAGTCACCAACAGCAGTGTAGCCAGGGCAGCACAGACTGCAGCATCCACAGCTGTGCTCGTTCAAAGGTGGCTTGGGGTGCTGTAACATTCAGCCCGCCTGACATCAAAAGGGCACTCAAAGACAACCAAATGCAGAGGTACCATCCTCTGTCCTAGGGCTACTCCCCGAACACCTCTCTGCTTTTAATACCTACAGTTTAAAAAGGGATCCACCAAACCTGGTAACTGGGACCTTATCCTGGTAAGATAGGTCAGTAGCAAACGGACTGTAAAGGAGTGATGCACAGAATCTGGTGAGAAACCAAACTGGAGAGCCACCCACCCTGCAGTCCTCACTTGAACATTACATGTGAAATGTTGGCAGCAGCTTAAACACCCATCCTGTTTTCTCCACGTTCCCCACATTAATATCACATTGTAAGAAGCACTAAAGATTTAGGAGGGGGAAGGCAATTGCTAGAGAATTCTTCTGGGTGTCATTCCTCCTCCTCCTCAGGGAAAACACCTCCTGAAACGCCTACCAAGGGAGACACTGCAAGCACAAGTCAGCCCACATCACTGGTTTCCACCCCATTCTGAAAACCATCCTTAACTCCAAAGGTGCTTTCCCAGAAGCACTGTCAAATCAGGCCAGCTGCATTCCTCCCACCTGCAAAATTTTAAATGGTGCTAAGATCCTTTTAATCACACTTCTCGGGTTTTGTGCAGTCTATAGTTCATTTGGGACTGCCAGGGCCTGTAAGGAATAGGGACAGAGTGAAAAGTCTACAGATAACCACGTGGACATGTAATGACTCTGAAATGGAGAACTGTCATTCTCACATTATATATATATATATATCTGTGGTAGAATAGGTACAGAAGCCTTAGAGCTTTGCAGTGAGAATGAAACATCAGCAATTTCCCTATCTTTGCTATCCTTGTGGTTGTCTGCCAAATTTTGGAGCAAATGCACCGACCTTCCACGGGACATCCTTCTTGAATAGTGGTAAGGGGTCACCACAGAGCAGTATCTGTCCAGGCTGATAAAGCACAAAGTAACGATGGACGCAGTGCAGAACATGACGTCGAAGGAGATCCACACCTTGCAAAACAGCCTCCCAAACAGCCACATCCCTGTCACCTCGTAAATGATACTGGGAGGGAAAATGGAGAGAAATCAAAGTTAGAAACTGACTGATTTAATGTTATGAATCACAGAACTTTATGAATTCTCCCCAATTCTTGTGGTATGGGAGATGCTCCCTGCATAAGAAACTCAGCTTTCATCAGGGCTCAGGGTTCAAAACTGAAGGATTTCAACTCTTGAGTCTTAAAAAAGAGAGAGAGATAATATATGTTTTAAAAAAAGAAAATCCCAGGAGTATGACTATGACTCACAAATGTCTCAGTGAGGAAAACACCCAACAAAAAGAAGATAAAAATGCCAAAATTGCCCTAGTAAAGTCAGAGAGGGTCTGTAAGAAGTGAGCAGCCAGGCAGGGAACACATGGTAGCTGTATGAAGGCTGTTGCATGCTTCTATAGCGGTCAGTGAAATACAATTTGCTTCCTCCTCCTTTTACCAGTTTAATGTAACTACTAGAGTGCTGCTCAAATAACCCCTGTAGTTGGATTTTATGTGGGAGAGTGAGTAACTGCCTGCCCCTGCAAAGCTTTAATTACCCTGCACCCTCACAGCTTTGTGGTAAATGTAGTGTAACTGCAGCAGTGGCACTGCAGTGCACTTAGGTCAGCTTTGCCATCTAGTAAGAATAAAATAATCAGCTTGATGTAAGAAGAGTTAGAAAGCAATGTCTGGTTTGCATCCAATTAGCAACAATTCATTAAAACTACTTGCAAGAGTTGCTTCACAGCCCATCAATTGCTGCCAGTGCATCAAGAAGTTCCTGTGCTGTTGAAGGGCTCCAGCCCTAGCACTCTCCCATTGTGCACAAGGTTATGCAAAAACTCAAGCAATCCTGAAACCTACAACACAACTTGTTTGTACACCCGGGTGGCTTCCATTTTTGCAGACCAGGGGACCCAAAATCTACTAACCTGTTCACCAAAAAGGAATTATAGACACCAAAAAGGAATTTACGGATAGAGAAATGAAATGTCAGGTGAGCTCACCTCAGTGTGTCCTTATGCTTGGAAAAGAGAAGAATAAGCTAGAAGCATTCAGGCTGGAAATCGCTAGGCTGCCTGGAATATCTGGACAACAAGCTAAGTAGAGCTTAACTGCTCCTTCGAACACACCAGACCAAGAGCAGAACTGCAATCTTGCTCTTATGAAATTAAAGCACTGGGTGACAAACTTTTCTTCCTTTTCTTGCAAAAACCTCCTTTCCCGAACCAAAACTGCTCCAAGGGATTTTTTTTCTCCCCGCTTCTTTCTGGCACCTGCTAGCACTCAAGCCAAGGTGCTAACAACTAGCAAGCAGCAATGCAAAAGAGCAATATAGATAAGAAGCTGAGAACATTACATGACCCAGAAGCAAGCCAGCAGGGTGGTGCAGCAATAGGAATTTGAGCTGGCAAAGACAGTTCCTCACCAAATGGTCCACGTAAAGTTTGTGGCTGCTGCAGCGAAGTCTTGTGAAATGCAGCCCCTTCCTCAAGGGCCTGACCCTCTGTGTTCCCTTTCTGCATTTACCACAGTGACTAGGTTTGTGCAGCACATAAGGGGAAAAGAAAAACAGATTTTCTCTGGGGAGAAAATAGCATGTGTTGCTGTCAGTGGTAGCCTGTGGATCATTTCTGCACCCACTCTGGGCAGAAGGGAAACAGGTTGCTGTATAGAAAAGCCCAGTTCATGCCTTGCAGAGTATGCTACCAGTAGCAGCAATTACCAGTTGTAGCCCAGCTCAGCCTCAGCTAGACCAGCAGCTGGAGCAGGGAAGGAAGCAGTGCTCCGGACTTCTGAGGCTACTTCAGCCAGGTCCTTCCCCACTCACTGGCTCTGAGCATTTGCCAATCCTCCTACAAGGCAACCTGAAGGAGGTCAGCCAACCTGGAGGCTCTTTCCATTCCTGCCAACAGGTCCATCAACAATCCCATCTTTCTTCCATATACAGGAAAAAAAATACAAATCTTCTAGTCCATCGCCTAGTTAAGTCACTTCCTTAATTCCCAGTGCCTTTAATAGGGTGGGAGCAGGTTAGATCACTGTACAACTCTTGGAACTCAGGCCTCCAGCAGGTATTTGCA
Source organism: Crypturellus tataupa (assembly GCA_034781795.1). Classification (NCBI taxonomy): domain Eukaryota; kingdom Metazoa; phylum Chordata; class Aves; order Tinamiformes; family Tinamidae; genus Crypturellus; species Crypturellus tataupa. Next base: position 1,263,195 of record JAWLRI010000332.1, read on the forward strand.
GCATCAAGTGAAGAGGAAAGCCACATAAATAGATGATTTCAGATCCTATTTTTAAATATTCAAAGTGCTAAGAATCACAATTGTTTAAATGGCTTCATTAGTTGCTTTTTTTTTCCACTTGACAACATGAACTAGCAATTCAATTTTTAATTTTTTGTTTGGGAAAATATATTTCAGTGAAAGATGCAAAAATAAGTTTTGGTTTCTTTAGATTCCTCCAAGAATGCTAAACACAGTGTAGTCACACACTCACATTAAAGAAACTTATGGGCACTTTGCAGCACAAGGCAGTCAGAGCCTACTAGCTAATGAGTCTCTGAATTTGTTTTACTTAATTTTACCTACACAGTGAAGCCCTTAGATACTGACCTCAAGCAGGGTGAACTGCCCCTAAGAAATGCCTGTTCCTTCATTACATATACTGTACTTACCCAATACCTCCTTAATAAATTATCCTAAAATAATATCTTTACTTTCACACAATCCAAGAGGGGGAAAATGGTCTTTCTGCCCATGTCAACTCTGACAGTTATATGAGAGCATTGCAAATTGATAATATGAACAAAACCATTCCCCGAAATGAATGACATTTGCTCTCCCATTGCACACTGCATTTTTTTCTCTCTGTTTAGAGAAAGATTGATTTTGCACCAATCTTTCCTACAGACGCCACTGGTATTTTGACTGGACTGAAGGAATAATAAAAATTCTGTGTGGCAACAGAACTATGAAGATTAAACAACTCTGCAATAGCCTTTCAAGTTCAGTAATCTGAAATCATTCATTTTCTGTCACTAGTAAGGGATTTAATTCATCCTGCTCACCACCAGAAAATAAGAGTTAAGGTTAAAGCAGCATAAAATCAAAGGTGGAGAATGCAACTCCACTTGTTCTGAAAGTCATTCTAGACTGGCAAGGATGAGGGAACAATGCAGTCTGATTTCTCCTACCTTGGAAAGATTAGGAGAATCAGTGTAGCCATTATGCTTAATATCAACTCTAATGCAGTCACATTCCCCAAACCAAGCGTGCAAAAACATTCAACCACCACCCTGGTCCCGGAAAACAGGACTGATCACACTGTAGCCATCTGAAAAGCTAGACATCTAGTTTAGATGAGATGCCAGGGCCCATCTGTAGTCAAAAGGGGGAAAAAGCTCTTGGGAAGTTTCTCTACATATATGTTTATTTTAAAGGAAAGCTAGTCAACAGGTTTGGGCTGTGAAGGCAAGGCACAAAAGCGTACATACCCACCCACACACAGACACACAGCTAAGCTGTAGGAGCTCAGCTCCAAGCGTAACACACAACTGCTAGACAGTCCAGCTCGCAGCAGCTGAAAGCTGAAAGAAACGATGCTGCACACACGGTACAGGCAGGTCTTACCTGACAAGCACTTCTTACCTAAAGGGCATGACTAGGCACGCGACAAGAAAGTCTGCTGTGGCTAAAGACATGATGAACATGTAGGTGACAGTGCGCAGCCTCTTCTCCACCATGGGGCAGATGAAGACTACCGTGTTTCCCAGGAGTGTGATCAGATCGATAAGGGTTAGTATCAGCCCAATGATCACCTCCTGGGGACCAATCCCTGCCCAGTTTCCACCTCCTTTCATGAAGGATGAGGCAGCAGAGGAGAAATTGGAGAACCAAGATGTGTTTTCATCTCTCAACATCTTCCCACTGTTAAAATCTGAAGGAGAGAAGAAAAGAAAAAAAAAAGGTCTTTAACACAAATGAATTTCAAATCTAGGAAAGGACAGATGAAAACTATTTATGCTACATTCACTTCAAGAAAAAGAAAAAAAAAAACAAAATCACACACATCCTGCTGTGTCTGTGCCATCACACATTGTACCATTGTCATCAGCCTGTTAAAAGTATCTGCAGTCCTGAGGGTAAGATCATAAACGTGCAGTACTGGCTGACATTCTTCATGACAATTAAAAGCTCTGCTGTGAATGAAAAGTACATCATTAGGTGAAGCATGACATAGGGAGGGAGGGGGGGAGGCAGAAAGAAATTTGCCAAGAAAAAAGAGGACAAGTAAATTAAATCCAAAATTAAAGCAGGTCTCCTAAATCCCATTTAACAGTAGAAAGTCATCACAGTCATAAAATATATTATCATTTTTGTCATCCACAGACTAGGTCAGACTATTGCCCAAGCTGGTAACTGAAGGTCTTTGGCCTTTACTGCTGCTCTTCTGAGCTTCTGGATGGACCAAAATTGCAAACAGTTTTCAAGATGTAAATGCACAGTGGATTTCTATAATGGCTTAATAATGGTCTCTGTTTGTCCTTGATTTCTTTCATAATAAACCCTAACATGGTTTGTTTTTTTTTGATTGGCACTTAGCACAGAGCTGACCTTTGCAGGGAACTACCTGTCATAATGCAGATATATTTTTTCTGAGTAGTATCTGTCAGCTCAGAGCCCTCTGTTTTAGATATGAAACATGGATGGTTTCTTCCCTTTCTCCATCCCCAAAATCCATCACTTCACAAATTTATTCTTCCATTTTAAGGCTCATAATAGCTTTTCTTCAATCCTTTGAGTTAGGCACTGTCTTTAGTACCGGATTAAACCTTGTAACATCTCCAAGTATCACTGCTCTCTCCTTACCAATTTTTCTAGTTTGCTAGAAACATTGAATAATGCACGTCCCAGCGCCAATCCCTATAGGAAGCACTGCTGATCTCTCTTTTCTACCTGATGACTCACCATCCACTTGCTCCTTTCATTTCATCTTTTTAATAATTATTTATCCATGCAAGGAACTGAAGGCTCAGCTCAGGCCTCTCAAACTTTCTCAAAAGCCCTGCATGAGGGACCATATTGAAAGTCTTTCAGAAATTGAAGCAGACTATGCCAACTAGATCTCTCTCATCACCAAAGAGAAGGCTTTTGAAAAATGTTAACAAATATGTTTGTGAGGCCAGGTTGCCTTTTATAAAAGCAATACAGACTTTTCCCTAGTATATACCATTTAGCTGTGTATTACGTATACCCACCTATTCTTCAATATTCTCAGCTCATTTCTGTGTCTTCTACTTTTGTTGGATTTAGTGCTTTTGTTTCTTTCAAGTTAAAAAAAAAAAAAAAAAAAAACCTCTTGAAACATCAAAAACTCCCTAGCAAAAACAAGACTGGAAAAATCCTCTTGTCCCTCCTCAAGTTGAGGCTTGTTGATTGCAAACCAAAACTCTCCTGCCTCTCTAGGTCTAAGACACCAGAACAGACTGAGGTAGGGAAAATGAGACTGTCCTCCTTTTGGATTGAAGGTCCATGGTTTTGCTCCTGGCTCCTTTTCAAGGATCCTCAATAGAGTCTCCTGAAAGCTAATCAGTAGTTTGTGCTATAGCCAATAGTTTGGTTTTTGGCCTGTGACCAACAACTCCTTTCTAAGAAATGCTACTTCTGAACACCTGGAGAATTGTTAATTAATACAAGAAAACAGAGGATGATATAATTTTAAAGATGACACCCCTCCAAGGGATGTACTTCCACTAACAAAATAGGCATTGGAGCTATTACGCACTCATATGAGCCACACCAGCCCATGGGGACATGGTGGCTATCCCAGTGCCACAGCACAGTGAGGACTCTCTACTATCAGTCCTTGAACCCATCCTGGAAGGAGCCTTCTTAAGTGAATGGATAAGTTCCTGCTATACCATGATGTGGGATCACCCCAGGTTTCCTGCCAGTCTCAGGAACCCTAGAGTCTGCATTCTTCTTGTTTGGACATAACGATTGTGATTCCCTATTGAAAAAAAAAAAATCCTGGGCTAGATTCCCTGCTCATTCTGCTTGATAGATGTCTAGAGCAACTCCAGAATGTCAGTTGTTTTCCTTTAACATACATACGTACAGAAAGTATGACATACATCCTTTAACATACATACAGAAAGTATGACTAAGTTATTCAACAAACAAATCCAAGGTAAGGATATTTTTTGATAGAGGAAAAAAGTAATAAAATAATAATAATAAACCTTTGCAATCTCAAGGCTGACTGCACTTTAAAACCTTAATTAGGAAATCTGGAAACATATTTGCTGCCAGACTCCTGTTCCAGGCTGCTTGCTAAACAAAGTAAGGATCTGCACACCACCACACGCAACTATCTACTCCAGGACCTCAAAACATGTTTCATTCCTTGCCGCTGTCATGAGACAGGACTGCAGCTGCTCCGTGGTTTGTCAGAAAGCAGAGCATTACTACACAAGCCTAGTGCATGGTGATAAAAGAGATGCCCCCAGGGATGCTTCCAGCAGTAAAACATGTATTTGAGGAAGCTACGCTAATAAGTGAGCAACTGTGGTAGCTTTTCTCCCCTCTCTCTCCCCCTCCCCAGTCAACTTCTGCCTGTCTTCACCATGCAAAAGATAGCAAAACAGTTTTGCAGTTGGCAGTTGTGTGGCACCTGATGAAAAAGAGGTCTGTGATTTGTTAGGGAGGAGGTCAACAGTATGCACAAACACGGCCACCCTTGCAAAAGGTGCCAAAGGGTCCCGAAAGAATAGGAACCAGCCACCCTCAGCCAGGATGCAGCCCCAAGCTGAGGGGGCTGTAGGGACATCAGGGCCCTGCAGAGCCGGGGACATATTTGGGGCACTATCTGTCCAGGAGTCAGCCCTGGCCACCCAGAGCAGTGTGTGCTGGGGGAACGCAGCTGGGCACAGAGCCACTTCCCAAATACCAGGCAGGGCTCATCCTCAAATCCGCTGCATATAGACAGCCATCCTCGCTGCCCACCCCCAAAACAGTGCAGAGCGACTCCTTCAACACACACCCCCTGCCCCAGACGTCACATCTGGCCACCCAGCACCAGCAAAACCACCGTCCTCACCTCCAAAACCGGCCGTTCATTTCAGTCCATCAGCACGAAGCATCTCGTCGGTGTTGCTCGGCCGGCTGCTCGCCGCTCTTCTCAGCAGCAGGGGACGAGTGACTCACGGCAGCCTCACAGGTGCCTTCCCACGGAGCTCCTCCTCTGCCCGGGTACGTGCAGCCGCTTAGTTCTGCCGCCAGCCCCCTACGCCGGACTCGGTCCTGTTAAACAGCACGGAGGTGTTTGCTTTGAGACCTCCGTCCAGCAGAAGCGTGTGCTCTCCCGTAGTAAAAACAAGCGGATGGAGCAGCACCACCTCAGTCTGCCCGAGGTGTCTTGCCTCCAGGCAGATAAGGCTCAGGAAGGGAAAACCTTGTACAGAAACCAAGGTTGCTTCTGGGCTGGTTCCGACTCCCTGCGTGCCGGGGACGGCGCTGAGGGTGAAGAGGTCCGCATCGCAGGGCTAAAACTGGCGCTGGAGTCCGGCCCGCTCTCAGCAAAGCCAGGGGTGCTCACTGGCTCCACCGCATCCCCGCACCGGGGAGGCAGCGGAGTCGGGGTGCAGAAATGCCTCCCCCCTGGAAAATGCAGCCCTGGGAGGGCTGGATCTTCCGTGGAGCGCCCACCCAGCACCTGTGGGAGGACTCGCTGGGGTAGTCTCTGGGGAGAGGCGGGGAGCTCTGGCTATGGAGGAGTGGGAGAGCCCTGCTGCGGGGAGGAGCAGGGGTGTTTATGGGAGGGCACAGGACCGTGCTGGGTGTCTGTGGAGGGATGCGGTAGCCCTGCCTGGGGCACACGGCGGATCAGGGGGTCTAAGGGGAACCCCTGTGCAGCGTTTGTGGCGGGACGGAGCTCTGCGTGGGAACGGGACGGGATAGCCCTGCCTGCGGAGTTGTTCCGAGGAGGGAGAGGGGTCTCCTCGGGCTTGCGGTCGGGCGGCTGCACTTACCGGCACCAGGGCGGCTATGCCGGTCCGGCCCAGTCTGTCCACGGCGGCGCAGAGAAGAGGGGAGGGAGCGCCCAGCCCGACTGCGCGGCCGTTAACGGCTGAGGCAAGCGCGAAAACGACCGTTAACAGCCGAGGCGCGCGGCAGTTAACGGCTGAGGAGCGACCGTTAACGGCTGAGCGCGGGCGGCTACGCGTGTGGTGATGGCGGGGGTGGAGGGGAACATCCGCTGGGACGTTGTGTGTTGTAGCCATGGCCTCTGCAGGTTGCCCTGCGAAAAACGTAGGAAACTGCCTGAAATCTACTCCAGGGGCTTTAGCTGGATCGTTTTTTATCTTTCTAATTGACATCAAACTGAATCTGCAATGGTCTGCGTTAAGCTGAAAGTATTTCCAGGACTCAAAAACGGGGTAAAATGCTCCTCGATAGCAGTAAGTCAAATGGGAACACTTGGCGGTGGAAGATAAGCAACGTGTAAGAAGTTACAACTCGGAGGATTTAAAGACTGATTTCCTTCTTTTAAAAAAAAATGCCAAACTGCTACTTCTCCACCAGGGACAACCCTTAACAAATAATAGGAAGCAAAACCATGTATATGTAATAGAGAATTGAGAAGGAAGCGATTTGGGCAAGGTGCTCTGATGCTCTGTCAACCTGTGGTATTAATGTGTCACCCCGTGATCCGGATCACACTTTGCAATGCACAAATCACCATAAGTCCAGCAGAATTTAATGTGTTAAGTGTAATTTGTAATCCCTAGGATATTGTAAAGGTGGGGGTCATACAATTTGCTGGGTGTCTCATTTTCTACATTATACATCAGACTGACTAGAAAGGAGGAAGGCAGAAATAGAAAAGAACAGAATTTAATTCCTTTTCCGATCTTGGCAAGAAAGGAAATGTACATTCTGGTGAATTTTTTCCATATCAAAAGCAGCTTGACCTTAGAAGATATGAACAAGATTTGCAATCATGCAGACTCCAGGGTGCTACCAAGGGTAGACTGCAACACGTCTCCTTAAACTGGAAGCTAAGGGAATGTGGGATAGGGAATACAGTTCCTGTAGCTTTTTCCCATTTTCTTTCCTGTGGAAGGGAGCCCAGCCTGATATTCCTCCCCCTTATCCAGCACCATGCCTAGAGAAGCTACATGAAAGGCAGCAAAGAGGAAAGCATTTGCCTTCCTGTCTGTCTTGATTTAGTCAGGTGTGAAGCTGCATAAACAGACATCTTTACTCTAAAATAACTTTTTAATAACTCTGTTGATTGACAGGGATTACAAACAGAAGCCTCCAAGGAGAGTGCTAAGCACTGTTTTTCTAGCTGAACTGCAGATCAGACACAGCTGCTTCAGATGTGCTTTCTGTCAGGTAACATTAGCCTGTTTCACTTGATTTCTGTATAAACACTAGGATTCATCAGCTCCAAGAGTGAAGTTCCTTTGACTCATGACACCCGCTGTGCTCTCTGATTGTGCTTTTTTAGTACTTTATGTGCTGTTTTATCTGCTACATTTCTAGTGCTTGGCAAATTCCATCTGCCAATTTTCTTTTCAACTTTCACTCATCAGGCCCCCTCTATTTCTGTTTTCTCTTTCAGATGGGTTCCACCAGCATTTAGCCTTGACATGTTCACCCCCAGATGGACAGTGTAGGACTATTCCTATTTTCTGCTTTAGGCATTCAAACAAGATTGAAAACTTGAGTTGTTTTCACTTGCCCCTCTGCCCCCAGAAGTGGTCTCACTCCAGTGGCTGTGTATGAGAAATACAGTCTAAACCAGCACATCTAATTTATTTTCTTAAGTAGTTTGTGTCTCCCTCCCAGGAGCCCAAACCTGGGTTTCAGTAGTGTTTCTGGTGATACAGTTAAAATCCTGCAGATATCTGGGCCTGTTTTTGCTTGCTGTAACCAAACAGTAGCCACTGTCACACTACTGAAAAAAATCAGAGTCCTTGGAGCTTTCAGTGGAACTAGAAATCCCACAAACATTCTTAGTGGAAACCCACACAAACCCCTGAAGCCTGAGACACTCAGATTCACTTTGTCACATGCAACCATTATTTCAAGGCAGGTCAAGGATATATAGTTCTGGAATTACAGAAAGACTAAAGAGGAAAAACACCCATCAAAACTTGAACTGGATCAACACAGCAGGTTTTTGTAAAGATCAGGAGGTTCTATCGGAAGTAGTCAACATTTTTTTTGTTTTATGGGGCAATTTTAAATTGTTAGATCTATTCCACTAGGAAAGAAGATGGACACTTCAAAACTATCAAAACCAAGCTCTAATGTGGTAGAAGTCTAAATTCACGTATCCCAGTCTTTCTTGGTGTTAATGATGTGAAAATAATCTCTGACAAAGAACAAGAACAAACATAAGCAGCTGTAATAGGGAGTCAGGTTAATTAGCAGATGGAGTTATGAATCCCCATCTGCATCTAACTGGTTCTCCCTTACACTACAGAAGAATTTGAAGCTTGAAACCTGCAAAAACATTCAGAAACAAAAGAGCACTGGCTGTGACTAGTAATGGTGACAGATCCCAAACACTTTTGTTATCATGTGAATTGTTCATCCCCTCCTTATTACAGCTCAGCAATACTGATGTTACTCCATACATAAGCAGCTACAGTTGAGCATTCATTGACACCTGGATGAGGCTTCACACATTTATCCTGTAGGAAAAGACCTTATGCTGTTCAGTCCTACATTGACTGCTAATCCAAGAGCCATAGTTATGCCATAAACACCTCTTTTGAATTATAGTGTAATGGTGACAGAAAAATATATTGCTAGGTTTAGGCAAAAGCAGTCATGATTCTTACAGTAGGACCAGCTTTCATGTATCAGGAGGCTCTTTGGGAACCTCAGTTAGTTTGCAGTGACGCATGAATGGTGTCTACCATACAAACACTGATGAAATTGTATGTTCACATCTCTGAAGTGGCTTGTTTATCTCCATGTAGCTGCTGGGTAGATGCTTTGTGCTTGTGTGGGAGATTTCTCCAGAATTTTTAGAGTACTTCTCAGCAAAATGTTTTTGCCTGTGAAAAGGCATGTCGTACTTATCAGATGGTCAAGTTTGCAACAAGGCCACACATCTTCCCCTTGTTTACACCACCCAGATTCTCACCTGAAGATCTCTGTTTTGCAAACAAAAGCCCATTCAAGGTATTTTTGCCCTTATGTTAATGAAGTATAAACATGGTTCAATGAGTAAGACCAATATTTCCTAAAGCGCTCTTTGATTCACCTTACAGGCACCTCCACTCCTCAGTGGCCAGGCTGGTCTCTGGGATCATTGTATAAGTCACTGCAGTGCCTGTGCTCCAGGCTTCTCAGCCTCCCTGAGGAATTCAAGCCCAAGAGCTATTGAGGCACTCAGGCTGAGTCAACAAGAATGAGTGAGCATTTTGCTAGCCCCCATGATTTGCCAAAACCTGTACAATGAGTCAGTGCCAGGTGCTGGGAAAAAACTTCAAATTCTGTGTGTTAACCATTAGGCCAGATTTAATGTAAGGTGGGGGAAAAAAAAATGACAGATATCCCATTGAAGAGGCACCAAAGATCTGCCGCAGAGGCCACCAAGGGGGAGTGAAAAGGTTTTCCTTGACCTTGGAAAGGGACATCAGTGGGCATAGCAATACAGAACAGTATTCAGAGCAGTAGGAGACCGCTGAACACAAACAAAATCACTGGAGAGAAAAAAAAACACACAGTATATCCTACACATTACATCAGGATGCACTATTTAAATAGCTGATGCATTTTTCACTCGATTCCAACAATTCTGTTTCATGGCTCTATTGTGTATTTCTAGCAACAGCAGTGAAATTATTCTAGGCATCTTAAAAATGTAATCTAAGAAATTCATCATGGAAATTAATTGTCAGGCTGAAATAAGTTAAATGAAAATAAAAATTTCTTTAACAACTTTTGTGACAAGCTGGACAAGGGCTGTTTTCGTGCCACAAAACCTAATTATATACTTGCATAAAAAAATTGAAGGTACTATCCATTTGTCTAGCATGACTCATCACTGTCTTTCCAAATGTCATAAATGCCAGCAAGTAAACTACAACCACCAAACATATTAGTGTCTCACAAGGCTGCTTGGCTTGATTACAGGCTGACAAAGATGAGGCTGAGTAATCTGGAGGAGATAGGAGAAACATTTCACTGGACGTCTAGGATTATTGAATGCTAGAAGCAGTGCAGAAGGCAAATTTGTCCCCCCCCCAAAAAAAACAGTGTAGTGCAATCAACAGCAACCCCCACAGCAAGGGGGTGGTTTCTATAGACTAGAAGTGAGGGATGAAAAGAGCATTTTCCAAGAGGCAATACTATAAATAGCCTTTCCCACACAGCCATTTCCTGGGAACGGTTTTCTTCTCGTGTGCTGTTGCACAGCCATGAGTGTGAGTGACCACACTGACCAGGACACAGACACATTGCTACTGAGCCTCTGCTATCATAACTTGAACTTCCAGCCCCAGCCCAGTTTCAGGAAGCTGCAGAACAGGAGCTCAAGCAGTACACGTTATAAACACAAGCTGAGAGCTTCTCCAAGACTGAACTGCCTTAATCAGGTTGTGCAATTCTATCCAGAGCTACCAAGTTCATCCTTACACAAATTTTGTCCTACTGCCTCAGAATGACCTTCTCCCCCTGCCTCCTGGATTACACATTCAGGCTCTCCTAGCTGAGACCAATGTTGATGCCCCAAAACCTTGTTTTAGTCCAAGTGGTAGGGAGGGTTTCTGAGATACCAGTGAGACACCAGGCATCTTCACTGTGAGGCACCTTCTCATGTAGAGGTTCTGCCCAAGGAATGTGCTGTCCTTCCTTGGGGTCCCCCTACAAAGTACAGCAGCTGCCAGTTTTTCCTGCCCTCGGATTATACACATCAGGACAACCCCAAACCCAGAGTTGTTCCTAGGAAGGAATAGAAGATGAGCTGAAAGAGCAAGTCTCAGGCTTAGAACATCAAACCTGAACAACCGGCTGTAGCAAACTTTTGTCAAACAAATTAAATGAGATTAGATATTAAGGGAAATATTCTACACAAAAAAAGTAGTCCAGCACTGGAACAGGCTGCCATAGGAAGTGGTGGAGTTACCATCCCTAGCAGTGTTCAAGAAACATGTAGAGGAGACATTTAGGGACATGGCTTAAGAGGCATGGTGTTGAAGGACTTGTGGTTGGACTTGATCTTGAAGGTCTTTCCAACCATCTTGATTCTGCGGTTCTGAAGGTGGCCCTGCAAGCAATGGAGGAGGCCAAGGGAGTCCCCAACAAGGCAGCAGCACACACTTCTGAAGCTCAGCACATGGCCTTCTACAGCTTTTATAGCCCCGAGTTGCTGAAATCGATCCCGGTGCCAGGGCCAATCTGTTCCAACAAGAGCCATAGTCATTCACATTTCATGACCCCATTTCAAATTACATTTCCTCACATTTGAATTCCCTTCCACAGAGCGCAGCAGTGCAGCTCATTCACACGCACAGCATTTCCAGCCTGGTTCAAGGCAAGACCAGCTGCTGAGCCATGAAATGGGTGTTTTCACTCTAGTGCTTCTTTCCTCCGTGCCTGGAGCAAACACCATCTCAGCTGGGGACATCACAACAGTAACATCCCATTTTCAGAGAAATTTCACAGCAGAAAATTATAAATCAGAAAATTATTCACACAGGCAAGAACAAGACAGGTTTCTTTGTTGGCAGTAGACAGTTTAAATCTCAGACTTTACAGTGCTACAAGAGGATATATCACAGTCGCCTCTGCAAATAGCTGAATTATATTTTGTCATTCAGCAAATAACTAGGGTTTATTTTTAGCTTTAATTGAATATCTCCTTTCAAATCTTATCATTGCCCACTCAGATTGAATGGATTTGATGTAAATACAGACATAATGTGGACTACATCTCTCTGCAGTTCAGCAGAACAGCAAAATCTTTTCCAAAGCATTTCATATGGAATCCAGGAGACTAGGGTCTAGTTTATGTCATTCATAGCTGAAGGATAAAGTTGTCTGGTATGGTTAATAGCTTGCTGTTTAATAAGTACTTTTACCTGAAGATCTTGAAATATTTTATAAACTTTGAAACCTGATCTACACATAACCTTTTGCAGCAGATAAGATATATAGGGGAAGTATATTCTTAAAAAGGTTAATGGAGTCATAATTATAAACATATATATTAGTGTTGTGTAACAATTACCTTACCATCTTAATTTCCAGTACAGAAATAACGCTTACTAGCTTCAGTATCTTTATAAATGTGTTGATGAAATATTATACGTGAAAAAACACACCATTGCTCATCATTTGCTATATTATACTGTGTTAAGAGGCTAAACAATGGTCAAGGTATCTCGGAACATGATCTTGCGAGATGATGATGGGAGCACACAGCCTTTTAGGAACAGGATAAAAATTCATCTCTACAAAATGTTATCCTTTCTGGAAAGGAAAATATAAAGAAAGTGGGGAAAGGGGTAAAGAACTTTCATCAGTGGTGATATAGAAATGGGGAGGGAACATTTCTCTGCTTAGGAATCATGCCTGAGCAGCAACTCTCTACATCAGCTCCCTGCTTTCCCCTATTTGGGCTTTTCCTGATCTTCGAGCTGTGAAATCCCCTTCCTAGGTGCCAGGTAAAGGCAGTGCTCCAGGTACTGCCTGTGGATCTATAATATAAATTACTTTATCTAGCCCCTAACTTAAGAACAAAGTGAAGAAATGTATTTCTGTTCACTCCTGCATCAGATTGGTCTTAAACAAACCAAATCTCCTCTCAGAAATAATTTATCTACTTTCTACTGCCTGATCTGGAATACTAAGTAAAAATACTTTATTTATTATATTTTTCACAAATGGTTCCAGCTGTGTTTTTCTGATCTTTTTAGAGAATTTGGAAAGGTTTGATTCTGCTGACTTACTTTGTCTTCTCAATGAGATGTGCTATCCTCCTGTTTAACATCCAAAATGCTTTTGCCATTAGATGTTTTATCACAGACATGTCTAAGATGAGTACATCAAGGTATGAGTCAGATTTATATACACGCACTAAAAACTCCATCTGTACTTAGCAGTTGGGTAGCTACATGATCTTTTTCCATCAGGAGGGGTTGAAAAAGCTGCTTTCAGGGGAAATCAGAATTGTGTGTTACAGAGCCAGAGTTACAGTCTCTATTAAAGCCAGTAAGATTTCTCCTCTTTTGCTCTCTGCCATGAATCTAACTGCCAAACCCAGAGCCAAGTACTGGAGTTAGTCTGTATGATTTAGTATTTTTACTGGGGCTATATGCTGCTCTTACACTTAAGTGTTTTTAGTTAGAGAGAAGCTTTGTGTTGTGTGTGGGCAATGGGATTTAAGCAAGAGCTATAAAACTACCTAAGCAATTCCCAGCACAGAGGAAGCACTCAGCTCTGGGAGCTGTTCTTGCCATCCTCTTTTGGGCAGCTTTGATGTACTGACCAGAATAGTCACTGGAAGTGACAACAGAATCTAGGTCTCGCTTGCCTGCAGTAAGTCTCAGGTTTGTCCAGTGATTGTCTACTGCAATAAGAACAAATCCTAGAGTAGCAGTCCCCAGAGCTGTCCCCCTTTAAGAACTAATTTGCCAAAGCACTTAGCTACAATAGCAGCCTCCTCCTTGCTTCATCTCTCTTGTCCAGCAAAGTCTGTCACCTTGGCTGCCTTATAGTCCTGGTCAAAGGGAGACCAATGAGCCCTGTGATCCTGCAGTCTGGAAGCTGCAACCCCTTCCCAGGGAGTGAGAGAGATTAGAATTTTCACTTAGATCTGTTCTCCTTCTAGGAACATTATTTCCCAAAGACAGCTAACCTGTTCCATGGGACTTTTAAAGCTTCAGTTGTGAATTCCCAGGGAGACTCAGCCTGCAGATGAGTAGCCAGGTGTTTATAGAGCCAAACTATGAGCTTCTCTAGGCACACTCAGAAGGACTTCAGTAAGCTTCCCTGGTAGAAATCCCCTGAGATAACTGCCTAGGGCATCAGATTATCATGGTCCTCTTTGCTTTTTATTTCTTTTTAAAAAGAAGAAAAAGGATCACTTACCCTTGTAGTTTTAAGTGTTTATACTTAAATTCTGAAAGAGTTGTACTTATTTGTGCTAAAGCAGCATCTGTTTCTGAACAGGACAGTTAATAACCATCAGCAAATACTCAGTTATAGTTAACCTAGTTATAGGTATGCTGGAAAATCCCCAAGAGAGTTTTGCTTTTACCACCTTGTCCTTTTTATCCAGGAGGGAGAGTCAGATGGCTGGGCAGGTGGAAGATACACTGGTGTAAAGGCCAAGGATCTCCCTGACTAGCAGGGAACAGCTGTGCCATTTGCCTGGCACTGCTGGCAGAGCAGCTATGGAAGCCTTTGAGAAGCCTGGCACAAGTCTGACAGAACTGGCTAGTTTTGTAGAAACTTGTGATCAAAGAAATAGTGTTTATTTATTAAAACTCAGTTTTATGAAGCACAATTGCTTGGCTCCGACATTGGAATCCCACATGCCATCACAGATTGCTACAGGCAGAGGCAGCAGAGATTTAATTAGAAGTCCTCAAACAAATAGAGAATTCTGCAATTCCCAAAGCTTCATACTAGAAATTGCTCCTTTTGATGAATCAGTGTTAGGTTACTATAGCTTTTTTTTTTAAAAAATAAATAAATAAAACACAAACAACTTCAGAAGACTAACAAGGATATCCAGATGGCTTTCCTGATTTTTTAAAAGCCATTTTACACAGAACCATTAATAAAGGCTACTGTGTTCCATTCATTTTTAATTACAAAACACAAGATACTGCTTGTAAAAGGCTGCTGCAAGTAGACTGGTTCAAGGTCTTCTCAAATGACTGCTTGAAAGTGCTAATGAAGGCATGACAGAAGTAAAGGTAGGAAAGTTCAGAGGTATATAGAAGCCAGGACGGTTTCTAATCAACACAAGAGCTGGATTAGTCCAAAGACCCCAGGACTCCATTCTGCACAGTTCAGATCTGGCTTTCCTGCTAACTGACCTTTGGGCTGTTCAGCAGTCTTGATTTTATTTTGTGACTTTTCCATAGGAAAAAAAAAAGCCTTTTATTTTCTGGCTAGCGTTTGTTATAATGACCTCAAGGGAGCTCTAAATGTTCAATGAATGTATCAGAGTTCAGAAATGCTAAGCTCAAGCCAATTAAGCTGTAAATTAAGTATGCATAGGAGAATCTTGTATACAAATATCTTCATATTTAGGAGACATTAATTAGCAAAGTTCAGCAGCCATTGATTTACAGTTAGTTAATATCCAAGAGCAAAACAAGCCCCACACATTAGTTTGAGTTGGCATGACTCACAAAACCTGACAATTTTAGAGCAGAAACCTGCAACTCTCTCCTCCATGTGTTGATTTATGTATTGATCATATTCCCCAGGATTCTGAGAGCAAAGCTGTCATTTAAAAAAATAATCAGCATTTCATTTGCAGACGCCATGCTTCTGCCAATTGCAGAACCAATATATGCATGAGGACAAGCAATTCTGCAGCTATGCTCTTAAAGCAACAGCATGTTGAATAACTGACCTTCCACAGCATCCTCCATCACTTGAGCAATAAAAGACTAGTCTTAAAATTTGGAATGAACCTGGAAACAATGCCTACATTGGTCCAAAAGTAGTAAATTATGGAATAAGGGAGTCATCTGTGATTTTTTAAGAAGGTATTTAGATATTTCATGTCCAGAAGCAGCAACTGATGAGATTGATTAAAGCAAGGCTTCAGTCCTCACTGTTTTGTGGTTAACCAGAGCACAAAATGCCTTACCCACCCAGGGGAACCAATTTCACCCTGTTCTCCTGACCTCACACTGTTTTACAAGGTATGAGCTTTCAATCAGTAGCAGCAGAAGAGAAAATCATGTATGGTGACAAAAATTGCAAAGTGAAAATGGAATATTTTATAATGATAGCTTCAAATGAAACTGCTCTGTAAGACTGGCTATATGTGAAAGCAATAAAGAGAAAATCCAGTGCTCAGAACTTGTCAGAGAATATCAGTCTCTGAAGACTCCCTAAATTACTTAGACAAGTACAGTGTTACTCAGCAGCACCTCTTACTGAGTTTTGTAGGAAGATATAATGAAAATAGTGTTATAACAGATAGTGGAATTCATTGCAAAGGCAGAAGTAGGTCAGAGATAGGGATTTAGCAGCAGAGGCAGCACTCACCTAAAACGCAAGCTCTCCTGAGTGTTTTGAGTGTGCGAAATTACATTGGTACAAGCTAGAAAATGTATTATTGACTTACAGTATAAGCTTCAACAAGCCAGTTTTCTGGGTATGATTTGTAGGTTACTGGTTGCACTTGGCTGTTATTTTCCTTCTCTCATGATTCACTTCATGTGGGAGGAATCTGCCCAAGGCTGCAGGGCTCTTGGAGCCCCTTGCAGATCTGTTCACAAAAAACCACACCATACAGCTGCATGCCAGGCCTGACCTACACATTTGGGTCCCAACAGAGGAATCCCTGCTTATTGCTCCTCAGCACCATCTGCAACATATCAGAGCCACACTATAACCCACTAGTGCATTAACCTTACCAGCTACAGCCAAGGCACCCAGAACTTGGAGATATTTAGAGGAAAATAGGTCTCGAGTTCTTTAATAAGCAGGACTAGCTAAAGTTGGACTGTTTCTATTGAAATCTTAGGCCCAAACCTAGCACTGATGTGTAAATTAAAGTCATCCTGTTCTCCTGGTCTCTGAGGAGACAGCAGCACAGCATTCCTTTTAATGTTAAGCTCCAAGGGTTAAGAATGGAAAGAAAATATATGTCTTTCCTATCACCCAGGCCAAACTGCTCTTGTTCAGTCAAAAATTTGACTAATATAGTCAAGCAGGATACTGTCATCCCCAAGAAGATAAATCAGGGCTTTAAGAGGAAAATATTTGTTACAGGATGTGCAGTTACCACAGATAATATTGTTCCAGGACTATCTTTTCCAGAAATGGCTGTTCCAAGTCAGCTCCTGATGGAGTAGAAAAAGCAATCAGGAACACAAGTTCATTCTCTTCACTCTACCAGAGAATTAAAAGGGCTTCATGGGCATTTTTCATCTCCGGTCTGCTGTTTCTGCTAAGCAGCCTCAAGCCCAGGCCTCCAAACCTCAAGCAATCCTTTCATCACTGGCAGCTACCAACCTAGGAGTTTGTGGCTTATACCCCTAGATGCTTTACCCCTACATCCCTGAAATGGAAGTGGGGCAGGAAAGGGTTTTTTTTTGTTGTTGTTGTTTGTTTTTTGTTTTGTTTTTTTGTGTGAAGAAATGCTGTCTTGGAAGAGGACCCCAACCTTATTTTAGAAAATAAACCCATTTACAAGAAAAAAAAAAAAAAAAAAAAAAACACATTAAGAGCAGTGGCAAGATGAACAAGCACAATAACTAAAGGCTTGTGCTTTTGCTTAAAGACCTACATGAAAAGGAAGGAGGACAGAGTAGAAAAGCTCTATGTTTAGAGGGGACCAGAGAGCACAAAAGAGCACAAGGGATGCTTGGAGGAAGAGAGAAGACTATGATGGGGTGATTAGAGGGAACAGGAGGATTAGATTGAAAAGAAGATTAGGGAGAGCAGAAGTTTAGCAAAAGCAGGCAGAAGGAACACTCCCAAACACCCTTTCAGGGCAGCACCAACCAGAAACTGATACACAGGTATGATTAAGAGCATCAGTGCTAACAACTAGTTCAGATATACCCACCACCTCACAGGGCCCTGGGTGATCAGCTTACAAACCAAGAGGTCCTCAAACATCAGCAACCATGAAACAGGCAGTTGCATAAATGCTCTGGCAACTCCACACTAGCACTTACCCCTCTTAAACTCTCCAGCCCAACAAGAGACAGCTGGTACCAAGCAGCCAGCACCAACTTGTGCTGAGGTGTAAACGGACCTCAGGACTGGGATCTCATAAAGTCTCAACCAGCAAAACACCTGTGGCTGGGGTCCTGCTGAGGATTTTGCAGGGAGGAAAGAGGAATAGATGGAAGGAGCAGGAGGGCTCTGGGAGGAGCAGGGGATGTGGATGTGTAGAGAGGTGGGGAGATGCCCTGGCAGGGCTGGTCCTGCTCTGCCAGGTAAAGGGCAGTGAACTGCCTCCACGTGGGGAGATGCTGCAGGTGTGGTGGGGACAACAAGTGCTTGCAGAACAGCAGTGGCAATCAAAGAGCTTTGGGAAGCTGTCAGAGGGTGGCTTTTCTCAACAGGGCTACTAGCAGTTAATGTTTTTTTCCTAGTGTCATGAAGCCTGAGCCTCTCAAAACAAGTGGAAATCTTTCCAAGGAATGCAGTAGTCTCTGGATGAAGCTTTCAGTGGGTGGGAACCTACCTGTTTCTGATAGAATGCACAACGGTGATCATGCCATAGTAAGAAATGCAATCTGATTTTTGGGAGACTTTTTGTTACGTATCACAGAATGGTTGAGGTTGGAAGGGACCTCTAGAGATCATCGAATCCAACACTCCTGCTCCAGCAGGGACACCCAGAGCAGGGGCACAGGGTGGCATCCAGGCAGGTTTGGAAGATCTCCAGAGAAGGAGACTCCACAGCCTCTCTGGGCAGCCTGT
>JAWLRI010000332.1:1281705-1313814 GCA_034781795.1 Crypturellus tataupa
GAGCCTGTGCCAGGGCTCTGTCACCCTCACAGGAAAGAAGTTCTCCCTCACATGGAGATGGAACTGCCTGTGTTTCAACTTGTACCCATTACCCCCTGTCCTGTCACTGACCACCACCGAGAAGAGTTTGGCCCCATTCTCCCCTCGTCTGTTTAAACATATTGATCAGATCTCCTCTCAATCTTCTCCAGGCTAAACAGGCCCAACCTGCTTAGTCTTACATCATAAGATAGATGCTCCAGTCCCTTAATCATATGTCATAATGCGATTATATGTCATAATGCAGCTAATTTGGCCCTTCAGATAAATTACTTTTGTGCTAGAAAGTTGCAGGCTTGAATTCAATAAGATGTGCAGTATTGGTGATCATACATGATAGCAATTCTTAACACCTCTCTGCCCTTCTGTGTGGTGCTTAGGACAGCTTGATTGTTTGAAATAAAATCCTTAAGTGTTTATTTTCGCTTTTTGCATCTATTAACTTCTTTTGTATGTCGACTCCAGTAAATGCTGTAAAATCTCATTACAGTGAACCTAGATTTAAAGGACTACCAGTGGGCTAGCAAAATTTGGAAGAATCTCCTGCGTTGATTGGTACAGAAGCTTTTTGATGAGACCCTGCTGGCTTTTTCAATGAATCGAGTCATTATGGAGCAAACTGCCAGAAGCCAAATGTTGTCCAGATGCAACCTACAGAGAAAGGAAATACATTTCTTCAGTTGCTAGAGCATCTGATTTTACTGTTAAGTAACACATGGGGCTGCATATATCCAGCTGGTCATGGAAAGATGAGAAATGAGTTAGCAGCTATTGCAGCATATTTCGCCTTGGCAATGTCAAATAAAATGGAAATGTTTCATACAGCCTTAGTTCAATGTAAAACTTGCTCCTTCTGAGAAGTTGCAAGGATCAGTGCTTGGTTTGTCAGTTACAGGTCAGGGTGCCCGGCTGGACTGAGTCTCCAAAGGTCTTAGGAAGGACGGATGACCCCAGTGTTCCTCAGAAACACAAGATCACAAGGCAAAGGGAGGGCTCAGGACGTGCAAACGGCAATTTTCTGAAGACCCTGTGGCAGATTAACCAGCTAATGAGGAAAGTAAAACATGTGGGTCAGTGCAGCTCTCAGATTTCATTTTGATCTCAGTGAAGAAGAGTTGAAAAATGAATGTTTCCTTCCCAAAGACACAGAACAAAAGCAAAACATTTGGTATCTGCATCCGAGCTGAGCGCAGACAAAGCAGTTGCATTTGCAATTCTTGCTATTGATCTTGTAGCTATTTATAGCTATAAACTATTTTTTATCCTTTGTTTGCTTCCGAGACATACGTATCCAAAAATGGAGTCGTTACTACCCAATAATACATATAAAAGGGAAGTGTTTCTTTTTCTACTGAATAGCTCATGCAGTTTTTAACCAAACTCTTTACATTTGAGTGAGCACAAGTAAAGGAAATGAAGACAGCTGAAGTGCTTATGATTTTCTGTATATTCAGTATCCCACCTTCGAGCCTCGCTGATAGTTGCCAAATATTAAATGAACTCAAGCTGCCCCAAGCAGAAACAAGACAAAAAAGACACAAGGCCAGTTCAGACTGTGGGGAAAACAAAAGTCTTGATTTTTGGAAAACTGGAAGAAGTGGCTGGCAGTCTTATTCATTCCCAACTGGCAATCCATTGGTTACTTTCTTCTCTCTGTTTCTCAGTATCTTTTGAACTCTTTCATGTATCAAGAAAGTTTCATTGAAACATACACTACTCCCAAAGCTTTGATTAATCTGCATTGCCTGATACAAAAATCATGTTTTCATGAAATGCATTAATTGATCGGTTTGGTGCTTAGGGTAGCACTTCTCTTCAATGAATCTAGAAAGCCCCAAAGTAAAGGAATAATAATCATTATATTATCTTCTGATATTTTTGAGTGAATTCCCTCTTAAAAAGCTCATTAAAATAAAACAAAGATTTTTTCATAAACTGGACAATCAGTGTAAGTTCAGAGTTTAGTGTTCTTCCATGCTGGGAAATACAAAATCAAAGATGGAAAATTCGTCTCAGATAAATACACATTTCTGCAAACTTCACTCTTGGATCAGATTTTTCTTTCCCTGCACTTACCAAGCCAGGACTAATGGGTCTTGGATCTAAGTGTCTCTTTGGGGCTGGAACAAGGCTGTTAGCAAGGTTTTGTCTCTAGAATAAATCTCCTTTTGCTTTTGGACCTGTTGACTTTCAAGTCCCCTGCCTTCTTTTACCCAAGATACTTATATAGAAGTTATTGAGAAAGGCATTTGGTTTCCACATCAGAAAATTTCGTCATCAGTATTTTCACCTGATTTGTAAGATGCATTCACTTTTCTTCATTAAACTCTATAGTAATTTACTAATTTCTTGGCACAGACTCATTTCTTACCCTTTATTGTCTCCTCCTGGTCATCAAAGGGAGAGCTTCCATCCATCAAATGGATGGAAGGAGGTTCTCGTGACCTCCAGAAGACATAACCCACCACCAAAGGAGGCAAGGAAGTGACTTTTGGTCTGCAGACTGCTGCATACAGACTGCCCTTCTAATAGACTCAGTGGACTTAATCCAGTAGACCTTGCCATACTCATGTGTGTCACTGGTTGCAATGGTAATACAGAAAATGCTCTACCTTTGCAGTAATACAAATGATTTGAAAGAAGGCAATTAACTGATGAAAACTCTGTCCTAGCATGAGCTCAGCAAGCAAGCAAGGCTGGAATCAATGTTTCCCCTCATGCAAGGATTGGCCTATCCTTGAAAACAAACTGCAAAATAAAAGGATTTGCAAGACAAGAAGGGATGCGAGATCAGTGGCACAAAAAACAGGCATTAACATCTGCCTAGGGCTCAGTGACTGTCTCTCATTTCCCAAATTGTTTGTCTAGTGTTAGGCTGTCTTCCTTCCCCTCTTTGTCCTGCCCAACCCTTTTGCACAACTTAGTAGGATGACAAGAAGGAAAATACACTCCAGAAGCAGGGAAATTGCACAGACATTGTTGAAGAGTTGCATGGGTTCCCCAAGAAATATAATGTAAGCAATAACGTGGGCAAAGCCTCTATCCTTTGCACAGTGTCTTGTCTGGCCCTGTTGATGAGGAGCAAAATAACAGCACAAATTGGCTGCCACACCTGCTCTAGCACATCTGTGGCACAGCTGGACTTTCAGTGCTGCACACTGCAGCCACTTGGACTGTTAAGGAATGATAAGGAATGAATCCACCCTTTTCGTAGCCCAGATATCCCTATTTTCTATATATCTTACAGAAGAAATGTATTTGCAATTGCTGGGAAGAGGCACAGTGTGGTATCCTGCTGCTGTATACACAGGCACAGTTGCTAAATAAACCTGCACAGCCAGGGACCAAGTGAGTGTTTGGTCATTGCTTGTAACTCCCAGATGAAAATTTCCCTTTCCACCCAGGAGATGGCACTAAGGCCCTCACGCAGAAAGCATCCCTTTCACCTTAACCAAAACTTTGCTTTTTTTCAGGTCGTGCCCTGGGGAGAAAAGCCACAGAATTTGCATTCACTATGTTGCTGCATCCTGTGATGGGACTAGCTAAGTCTGATTTCTGCAAGGGTAACATGCTCCTGGAAGACTACTCCTGCTTTCTCTTAGCCAGCTTGTTTCTCCATGCTGTTTTTTTTTCCTGTTTTTTCTTTTTTTTCCTTTTTACTAGTATAAAGCCTGATGTCCTCCATACAAACCTCTCATCCCTCTCTGAATCCTGTTGAGACCATCGCTGCTGTTGCCTGGTGCTGAGAGCAGACAGCTCATCTGGATTGTGCAGAAAAAGGACTGAAAAGCTGTTCTGAGGTAATTCCAGTGTTAGCTGGAGCTTTTCACCTCTTTTTGACCCCAGCGCTCTTTGGTTTTAAGCCTATATCATTCACATGAAGAGGCTCCATCCACCCTGTAATGGGAACATCAAAGGGAGCACCGGGGAGAAAAGGCAAGTGGTCTGTGTGGCTGGCTCCCTTCTGTAATTTGAATATATTTGCATGCAGCCTGAATGTCCCCCATTACAAAATGGTAATTGCTCCCTGGAGCACTGTGAGAGCTTGCTGAAGTCACACGTTACACTGTGGTAACCACTGCCTGCCCATTTGTGGGTTGGAGCTGGCTTGGAGCCATCTCGGTTTCCATAGCAGGGAGTGGGGAAAAAAACGCATTAACAGAAATCACTGCCAATATCAGACAGGCCAATGTCAGAAATGGTTGATGATGAAGGTTTCCATAAGCTGGCTGGGAAAGAGAAAGATATAAGAGAAATAAATGCATCTCTGGGAAGACAAATGGTAGAATCTGAGGATGCAACGGGCAAGATCACAGAATTACAGAAAGGCTGAGGTAGGAAAGGACCTCTGGAGATCGTGTAGATGAGTAGCTCTGTATTTCTCTTGCAGAGAGCAATCAGCTCTGCCTTGAGCAGCTCCTCCAAGAGGAGGACTGTCCTGGGGTGGGCAGGTGAGACCCTCCAGCCACACTACAGGCTGCTGCTCTGCTGAATGCTGGTGTCCAGACTGTCCCCTTGGCTGCAGGCAAGGGAGTGCAAGGTGGAAGCAGGTTTTGAGGGCCTTGTCTCATGTTTGGTGACCAAAGCTGAAAGGGGTTTAAATGAGTGCACTGCCAAAACATCCAGGGAGGACAAACACCCTCAAATCAGCAGCTTCACTCCTTCTCCCTGGCACATTGTTAAGCACCACGTTAGCAAATAGAGCATTCGTATGTCTGGTCACGTATCTTTATTAGTGTTTCTGGCAGTGTGTAGCATTTACATATCTTTTGATTCATCCATTTGTTTCCTCTTTGGTTGCCTGTTTTTATTAGCCTTTAACAATGTATTTGTTCCTGGAGAAGATTGCTTGAAATTACCTTGTATATGTGCCCTAAACACTCACCTAGACACATGGCCTCTGCCAGCATAACCGACCGGTGCAATGGAGCAATCTCAAAATCTGCTGGAGGAGAATGTCTCCAGCATGGGGTGGAGGGTTAATGGCATTATTCCATAAGAGAAACCCATCCATCAGGCCGTGAGATGCATTTTATTTGCTGCAAAAGTGCATGCCCCGTTAAGAATACTTCTATTCTCATGGTCCTGTTCTCTGAAGAAATCAAATACCTCGCTCTCCCCTGGATCCCCTGATATAGACAAGACTTATTTTCCCCCCATTTTTAAGTTAGAGGAGGTTTAATACTGTCCTACAAATTCTCTGTTATGCTCTGTTTTCTAAGCGTGTTCCCAGTGACTCTTTTACTTCTTTACACACAATATCGTTAGGTACAGTCAAAATAACCTATAATACTCAAAGTGCTGCACTGACTGTGGTCAACATCTCATCCCAGAGTAGGAAGAGGGTGCAGCTTTGCAGCAGCTGGAATCTGTTCACCTCCCAAGCTCATATACTTTGAGAATATCATTGCCAGTTGTCATTTTTCACAACCTCCCAATACTTCTCCTCCTGCAGTAAAACAGCTGTTGTACAGGTGATTTTCCTAAACTCCTGCAGCAGGTGGGTGGAAACATTTACTGCAGGTAAGCAGTGATGGGGTGAAACGCTTGCAGAATACGGACACAGCAGCAAGGTCACACAGCTAAGCAGGAAGGCTGTGAAGTGCCTGGCAGGCTCCTTTGGGATCAGCATCCCTGGGACATCAGGCCTTCGAGCACTGGGCTTTGCAGCCAGCCTTGGGATCAGCAGCTCTGCAATGCCATCTTCAGGCAGGCAGCAGCTTTGCTCCCTGCAGAAATCCCTGGAAATCGCCCTCAAATCAGGAAAGGGAATCAATCAGGATTGAATCAGGAAAGGGAGAGGGAATCAATTCTAGCTTAAAAAATCATTAGCAGAAATTGGTGGCCAAGCCTAGAAGGTGTTAAATACAAAGGAGACAAAGAGCTCTGCAAGATACCAGCCCAGGTGCCCTGGACAACCCGGATATCTCCTTCCCTGTGAGCACACAAGGCTTTGAAGAGAGCACAATAAAGCAATGCTACTGACACAAACTACTGCTTTTTGGAAGATGAGATTTATTGGCAAGTTTTATTTACTTATAGTACATGCATTGGAACAGCTTGAGTGATTTTATCTCTATGGACTGCCTTGTGCAAAAGAGTGTTTTTCTGATACTCTGAGAACTAGCGTTCTTGGCGGGGTTTAACAACAGCGTGTGTGTAGAAAGGTCTTTGGTGAGAACTTTACAAATATTCTGTAGCCACAATAGTGGGTTTGGAAAATGAAGTGCATCCAGGCTTCCAGGGTCCCCTCCAGATAATATCATACGGATAACTTGGAGAACCACAGAACTGTAATCACAGAATAGTGTGGGCAACAAATTCTAAAATAAATCAGAAAATGAGAGAACAGTGAAGACCAAGAGACCTGTGGAGATCTTCTGGTCTAACCTGCTGAGAAAAGACCAGCTTGGATGAGGTTGCTCAGGGTACTATTTAGTCAACTTCTGAGCATCTCCATGAGATTCCACCACCTTTCTGGTCCCAAAGACAGCGTTTGATCATCTTCATGGTTAAAAATGTTTTCCTAGTATCTAATTAAAATATTAGATATTGCAATCTGTCATCTTGCATCCCGTCTCAATATAGTGATTGTCCTGTAACCGTGTCGTCTCTTAGATGTTAGAATAAAAGATCCTATTACAAAAACTGGTTGAAAATGACTTTTTAGAACCCCTGGATGAGGTTCTACCATTCAGAACAGTATCTCAGTAGTGAAACTCTTATCATTTTCTATCAGGTCTCCCAACAGGTTGTACCAGGTCGCACAGGTTATCTCTGCACTTACCATGGGCATCTAGCTCCTCTCACTGGGCCGTGTCCACTGCGATCGCATCCTGAGAGGACAGCACATGGGGGAGATGCGGGACGGGCTTTATGGCCGAGCACAGCCCCACGGCCGGGATTTGAGGTGAGCGGGTTAGTCTCTGCAGGAAAATGCTGTAGTTGTCCTCGTACTCTGAGACCCAGTAGTTCCTGCAGAGAACATTGAGAAGGGGGTAAGAAGAGGACCTCCATCCTTGGCTTGGTATATCTGGGAGTAATCTGCCACCCAGATCAACCGTTACAAAAACTTGGTCCTCCAGCCCGCACATAACTCCAAGATCATAGATCGAAATCAGCACTTCAGTGCAACCCTGAAACATGTGCGTACCAGGGGAGGGAAGGGAATGAGGCAGCAGGGAGGAATTGCCTTTCCAGTGAGAAACGAGCGCTCAGGAGCAGTTGATGCCTGTTTGCTCATAGTGTGCGGATGAATCACATTGCAAACAGCTCCTGCCCTAATTTGAGAGAGCCCTTTTGCAGGGGGAGACCAGGCACTGCAGTGCTGAGAGACGTCTCCCACCAGCAGTCCCACAGCGACTTGACTCCTTCTTTCCAGAAGGGATATACCAGACATTATCCCAGGAGGGGAAACTTTCCCAGCTCATATCAATCCCACCAAAATGTTTTCAAGAAAAGACTAAGAAAGTCTTGTGAAAGGATTCCCTGAGGGAATTCATTTGAGCTCATTGCATAACATGGACAAGAAGAAATACACTTGTGAAACACCTTCTGATCCTGTACGGATCCAAAACCTACGTATCCCCACTGCCAGCACCCACCCTATCCCCTACCCTGCTCTGCCTTACTGGTTAAAGCACTCATCTTCAGTAAAAATGTGTGAGAAATTCTTATTTGCTTTACAGCATCCACCACGGGCTCCAAGTAAGGGCTGGAAATCTGTCTTGTAGGTACTTCTGCGGTCACAGTGAAAACATTCTAGTAAAATAAATAAATAAATAATGCAAATAATTGAAAGATCTTTGTTTCAAGTCTCGACCTTATGTCTGCTGTATTGTGTCTTCTACCCCTTCTCTGAACTTGGACCCGCTCCCGTTGCAACTGCCATTATTGAGATGCAACAAGGATTAGCCACAATAGGAAATGCAAGAAGTGCTTCTCTGGTCTAGACAAGCCTTTTAGACAGGATTATGAAGCCCTTATTTTCTATGGCCTTTAAAGTATGATGCTGCCTCCAGATCAGAATATGGTGCTTAAGCCATATTCTTTCCAAGAAGAGGAAATTCAGTCACAAGCCTTCATGGCTCCTCTGGCTGTTGTCTTCATCACAGCTCGTAAGTAGAGCCAGGCATTTCTGCTTGGCCTGAAGGATCCTGCACATGTCCTTTGGTGGACACCAAAGCCAAAGCCACCACAGGCATTGGCATGGACCACAGTGGCCATACAGAGGGTGAGATCTGAAGACTAGACCTCCTCCTTTTCTACCTTGACTCTTCTTGTGACATTCTGGGATGTACCAAGCTGGATGCACGTCAGTGGATGTGCAAACCCAGTGACGGATGCCCACTGAGCACACAGCAGTAACCTTCCCACCAAAGCTGTTTCCAAGGACCTTTCACATTTCATTCACTTGCCCTTCAACCTCCTCACTCTGCTCCTGCATTAACTTCATAAGCCCAAAGCCAAACCAAAGGCCACAAGTCATCTACGTGAAGCAGTTGTCACAACCTCCATCAACTGACCTTCCCCCAAAATAGACGATCCCAAGACCATGCTCCTATTTTCTTGAGCTTTAAATTGCCTTGCCCGACACGTCTCGAAGATGAATTGCTGGTAGGTAGCCCAGCTCTCAGTCAGCTTCTGCTTGCACAGCAACATCCCTGGGAGATTGAAGAAAAAGAGAGCACATTAGACTGGGAGCACCATCAATTACTCACCCAAATCCTACCCTTGGGCTAAGCTAAGAGCAATCTGGAGCCTCAGCTGGCATAAATCAGGTGAGACCCATTCACTTTAGCAGAACCTTGCTGAGTTGTATCAATTTTGAAATGATTTAGCTGATCCCAGTGATGGAAATATATATAGTGATGCTAAGCAAGCAGGTATGACCAGGTTTGTGGAAGGCAGGAGCTGTCTCTGTGTTGCACCGGAGCATTAAAATGAGTTGAGACTTTTTGCAAGGAGTTAGTGAATAAAAAGGAAAGACTTTGCAGGGAATACTGCATAGGAGTAGAGGGGGAAGGGAAAACCCACATAAGTTGTCTCATTCGTACAAGACAGCCTTAGATGGGCTTGGCATGGAGATGCCAAGGATGATGGAACAAGAGGGAAAAACACATCCTTAGAGTAACTTGGTACATAAAAAGCCTCCTCAAGGCTGAGTTTCTACACACAGAAAGAGCCGCAAAATTCACAGATGCTCCTGTGCACCGCAATGACAGAAAACAAGATCTGAAATCCCTTAGAGAACAACAAAAAGCCCCAGCAACTTCCACCATAATAAAAGGACAAGGATCTTGAGTTAGCTGCTTCACAAGGAAGAATGAAGTAGTGTTCTTCCTGCTGCCCTCTTCCCTTTCACTCAGGAGCTCAGAGGAAGATCTCAGCTGCTTTGGGAAGGTTGGTCAGGGCTTGGTGAATTTGGCCATCACTAACTTTGTTTTCCTGAAATCCTAGCTCAAAAATCCATCGGCATTTTAATCTACATAAGCAGACAGTGAACTGGAGGTCAGCTGAGGCCTTGCTCACAGTCATTTCCTGCTGCATTTACTGGCACTGCAGCTACCTCTGACAGAAGGGCATTAAGGGCTTCTGATTTATCTCCCCTTTTCTACCTCCAAAATGGGGTTGACTGCATCTCCCCGTTTCACATAGGACCTGGGAAGATAAAACCCCTAAAGACTGCAGTGCAAATACTTTGTCAGGGCTTCTTTATGTGCCCAGAGTGGGTTTGCAGAGTTTTCTGAAGGCAAATTCAATCTCACTACGTCTGCGCTTTCCACTGGCCTGCAAGCTGCAGGTTTGTGCTAAGAGGGTGCTGTGCCCAGGGCAGAGCCCTGCGCTAAAGCTCTGTCTGGAGTTTGGAATCCGCTTGTGTCCGGCCGGCTCAGTCCAGGAGCAAAGGGAGCTCAGCTGGCAAAGGACCATGCAGACAGCCCCTCAGGTAGCTAGATAGGGCCGGTCAGCTGTTCACCCGCAAACAGTGCCAAGGACGTGGGAATTACCTTCCGTTCCAGGAGTCTGAACCGCAGCCGGAGGACACTGGGAATAAGAAAGCTCTTTTTCCGGCTTAGTGAGAGCCTGTGGCCCCTCTAGTTTCTCCTCCTGGGTTGTTCTTTCTTCAGTGACAGACTGGTATTTTGGTAGATAGCTTTCTGCACTGGAAAGGATTGAATCAAAGAACTTCTGGTCCTCTTTTTCAGCCTGTTGGTGAAACTCAGGCCTGGAGGAGCTGCCTTCCTGCTTCTCTGGCATCTCATCAGAACGCCTGTTCACTTCACTGCATGGTCTTGGGGTGACTTCTTTGCCCTCTCTGACCGCATGATCCCAGTAGTTCATCAAACGTCGCCCTTGAGGTACTGCAAACTCCTTGGCTTTTAGCTGGGAATCTGCAAACTTTAGCTTCTGCAGAAAGAAGTCATACACGAATGGAGACACAGTGAGGTAGGATACCAGTTTGTACAGCAGCATCGAACACAACTCTATCTGCCCACAGCAAAACATGAACTTTGGTGCTGTCTTTGAGGCCAAGGACACCACAACCACAAAGCAGCTCCATAACTGTCCCATTAAGTTATACAGGGCATCACAGCTTCCTCTTTCTGTCCTTTTTATGGCTGCTCCAGCTGTGTCACCTTGCACCCAAGCAGTGTTCCCCTCAGTTCTCCTCATCTCTACTCAGACACTCCAAGAGGCTAAAATCCGTGCCCCAAACCCAAGCTATTTATGCACCCTGTTGACTGTGTAAGGGATCTTGTCTGGGAAGGGTCCACAGATGATTTACATCATCTGCAACATTGCCCTGCAAGCATATGAGACAGATGGTTTGGGCTGGGTACGTCTCGCACTGTATGGAGACACACATGGACCTCTTCTTTCATCCACCACCTTCTTTCCAGCCTGCTATGCCCAGACTCTGCCACTTGCAAACACCCTCAGGGTGTGGAAGTAAATCCAGCTGTGGGGACATTCTTGGAGCCAACGTGGAGCTGTTTGACCCTCCTGGGGACTCTGCTGGGCGCACAGATCTACCTGCAACAGCCCAGTGCAAACTGCACTCAGAGTGCAAACCCTGAGCCACAGGAGATCCCACACCAGGATTTTCTCACTGGTGGCATAATGTTAGGAAATAAACTGCCATTTTAACCCATCTTCTTTCTGCTGTCACAGAGAGTTGGGAAGCCTCTGCTAAACCACCTCCATGTTCTCAGGTCATGGATGAGAACATTAAATAGCAGGCAAAAATAGCCCACTTAACCTTCCTTAATGAGCATGTTCCTCATAAACAGATGGACCAGATAGACGTATGAAGGCACATAATGCTACATTGACCTGATTGCATTATTTGTGACCCTCAGCCCCTGGAGATGACAACATAACCCATGAAGGGAGGGCAACAGAGACTATGGATGCAGCTAATTTTACCAGCAAAAGAAAGAGAATCAACCCTGACACAAACAGAAAGACTCATGCGGCTGGTGGTGTGGCTGTTCTTGGGGGTCTGCTGGCTTCAGCATCTCTTAAGCCGCATTCTGCAGCTCTGTCACAAGCAAATTGCTTCTTTTCTCAGTGACCATCCTCGTGGGTTTTGCTCCTCAGCTCCTCCCTGACATTATTTTGGCCCTCCATGGGGTTCTGCTCACAGCTCAAGATCAGCATCCCCAGGGCTCTCCCCTTCCCTATCACTCCTCCAGCTCAAGACAACTTCTTGAACACACTTATGATAGGGCAAGTTGGGGTTGTAGAGTTCAGGGAAATACTTGTATTTGGGGCGTCCTCTTTTGAGGATGGAAATGGCTCCTAAATACAAATCTCCTGAGAAAGTAAGAGCCTCCTGAGGCTCATGGTGGAAAAGACTCCCCAGTTTCAGCTTTCAGGAGCTCTCCAACCTCCCCTTTGGGATAGGGCTGCAATTATAATTTCACTTAGGAAAATGCCAAAGTGATTCTATCCTCTTAAAAACACCTAGTGAGTCTGAGAGAAAAATCTGGGCCTCCTAAGTACCTCACAAGCACACTACCCACTAGGACAACTTTTCTTTATAGGCCTTTATATTTAATATAGGATCAGTAAAGAGCCAAGGAGAGCCACAACCCAGTGAAATCAAGCAGCTATCAGATCTCTCTTTCTCTCTCATACCATGCAGTCTACATGTCAGGATCTCCACAAAAGCATGCAACCTTCCAAAGACTTTTGTAAAGTAAAACTAAAACATCAAAAAATAATAAAAAGGCTGAAAAAAATAGTGTAGGCGTGTGGCTCAGAAAAGGAGAATCCTCTCCGTCCGCGCTGGGTTGCGCTGCAGCAGGCGGGGGGTTAAACGCCCTGCCCGCCAAGTCAGGATCTTGGAAGCGGAGCAGCCACCTAAGGCTTGGGCTTCCTGCAAACCACTCGCCAGCCTCGGAGAACAGCGGGAGCCCGGAGCGGGGAATGTTAATGAACGGCGCTGGCAGCGGTGCCCCTTCCCAGAGGGTAGGAGGAGGGGAGCTGACAGCGAGGAAGGAGCGGGAGGGAGACGGGAAGGGAGCAGAGGCTCCTGAGGCTGCTTTGGGACGGGGAGCCCCGAGCCCAGGTCTCGCCTTGGATTCATGCGGATTATTCCTGCAGCCATTCCGGGGCTCACACCATCCTTCCTGCTCCTGCCCCTTCCCCTCCTTGCCCCAGCAGGCACTTTCACACACAGATTTCTGTCGTTTTCCCACCCCAGCCTGAACTTTTTTCTTCTTTTTCCCCTTGGGAGTGCAGGACAGATCAAGCCACTTTAGCAGCCCTGCATCCCCCCTGCTACCTCTCCGCAGCGGCCCGGTGCAACCGCAGCTGTCCCGGCCGCGCTGCCACAAGCAATTAGGCGCAGGCAGGCGGAGCGCAGCAAATCAGATTAAATAGCTCAGGGGGTCGCTCTCCCTGCAAGGAGCTTAAAAATAATAATAATAAAAATTCCCCTGCAGAAGACTTCTCGTCCTGCGGCAGGGCAAGCATCACCAGCACCCCCTTGCCTCCCGTGGCATCGGGATGGGCCTAATCCTGACTCGCTCCATTGGCCCCAGGGGAAGCAAGCAGTCATTAGAGCGCTGCCTTAATGAGTGTAATTAGCACGAGCTGCCCCGAGCGCCTCTGCTGCGGGCTGCCAGGGGGATTTCCCACAGAACGGGCACCCCTGCACAAGCCATGGGATCGGTGCGTGCCGTGGGGCAAGGACCCACGCTGGGCTCTGCGGTGCTGGTGGCACCTGTGCCCGCCGCGATGACTCCAATCCCTAGGGCAGCAGGATGGAGGCCCATGGGCCAGGAAAGGAGCCACCCGTGGTACCTCCAAGTGCTCCTCGGTGGGCGGCTGCTGCTCCTGCGGACATCCGTAGTCTGCCGTGTACAGGCTCCGGTATATGCCCATCGACACCGGCGCCTGAAACAAGGGAAAGGAACCCCGATGCAGCTCTTGTTTACTCAGATGCCCCTTGCTAGGGCTTACAAGGAAGCCTCTGGAGATGATAGTACGGCCACTTCTGAGGTCCAGTGTGGCTCGGGTTAAACGCATGTGCTGCAGGCTCACTTTTCAGTCATATTTCCCTTGTGCTTATCACACATTTAAATTTAAGT
Source organism: Crypturellus tataupa (assembly GCA_034781795.1). Lineage (NCBI taxonomy): Eukaryota > Metazoa > Chordata > Aves > Tinamiformes > Tinamidae > Crypturellus > Crypturellus tataupa. Next base: position 1,295,343 of record JAWLRI010000332.1, read on the forward strand.
GCTCGCCAATGTCAATACTTATTCTACCGAGTGATTGGAGAAATTATGGAAGGAGACTCTACCAAGGGCTATTCAGCACAACGGCACCAGCCCTCACGCTCAAAGTCAAAGGGCTGGAAGTGGGGAGGGGATTTCAGGGAAGAGGCACTTTGTGCTCTTCTTGCTTCCTATGCCTCTCCCTTGGCATCCACGAGGAGCCACTGCTGGAGACAGGAAATCGGGTGAGATGAGCCTTCGGGCTGATCCAAGATAGCTGTTCTTATGTTAAAGCATAAAATGTGATAACCCTCAAACACAGGGGGCAGAAGGGGTGAGGGTTCTGGCAAAGCTTGTGCAGCAACTGAAGCTGTTCCTGCTGTCACCCCTGCCACATTCCTGCAGGTAGGAACAGGTTGGCCAGCCAAGTGTGTGTGGAGGGGCCATGGCTGAGAGCTGGTACCAGCACAAGGCGCCTTGGTGAGGATTTCTTGTGCCTTGCTACCAAACCAAACCGTTATGGGCAAGAATATACTTTATATATTCATTCCTTTTTTTCCATTCCCTTTTCTCCTCCACTGCCATCTCCCAATGGCTGGCTGCCTTCGGCCACCACGAGCCGGTTGTCACCAGATGTGATTACCCTCCCAGCCAGCAGGCACTTCAAACCCATAACGCAAATGCTGCCAAGGAGAAGAGTTGTACCTTTGACAGGGCTATCTTCCTTGTCACGTCCACCATGCTGAACCAGAATCCTGAAACAGAAACCTGAAACTGTCACTCTGTTAACCAGCAAACCAATTCCTCTTTTCTACATAGGCCCTTCTGATGTGAGGGAACAAGTGACCTAGAACAGATACTGGTGGGATGAAGATGGTTTAGCTGGGGACAAAGGTGATTTAGCAGGACTCCTGTGCTGCCCAAAGTGGTGGTTTGAGCAGGAGCAACTTCATCCCGCCTTAGCAATGCAAAAGGCCCCCATCTAGCCCAGCAATGAGCACCTACCAGGCTGTGCACCTCAGGAGATGCTGCCTGGGACCCAGGCAGGAGGAGGCAGAGCTGTCCCTGGGGGTGACCCTCAGTGTCCCCTCCCGGAGAGGAGAGGTGGGAGCCTCAGTATCTGCGTGTTGGGGTGATCCAGCATCAGTGTGTCCGGGAGAGGGAAACTCCTGCCCTTTGTGAGACACCAGGCTCCAGAACCCCTGCGGAACCGGCGGGGAAGGGGACCTGCTGTGGAGGTGCAGGGTGAGGTGTCCTCAGAGGAGGAGCCACAAGCGCCGTGGACCTGCAAAGCCCTTCGCTCTGGTGAGCCCTCAGAGAGCCCCTTGGGGAGACCGGCGTCATGGGTCTGTTGTGGGGAGCAGAGGAAAACACATCCTTGTCTCACTGCGCACAAGGGTGAGAAGCAAACTGCAGAAATAAGGCAAGGAGGGACCTTCCCTGGGCTCCGCTGTCCCCTCCAGACGGCTCCTTATCCTTCCTAAGAGCCTCTGATGACCTGCAAAATAACCCAGCAGGGGATGCTCAGATTTAGCCTCCTGTCACTCTAATAACAGATGAATGTCTGCCTGAGCAGAGCCACAAGGCAGTATTTTTTCTTTAAAATATGTCAAACATTAACCAAGTTTGAGATCCATCTCATCCAAGACTAACTTCATCTACTTTAAATGTCTGCAAAGACATCTCCCTTTGAGATGGGCTCCCCAGCTTATTTAGCCTGAGTCGTTTGACTGGGGTAGGTGTGTAATTTGGGATGAAATGAACTGCCTTCTCAGAAAGCTTGTGTTCACTCAACTGAATCTCAGCCAAGAGTCCAGTTTCTGTAGCTACACATGAGCCTGGAAATCACTTCAGAAACCTGATTCTCCGGCACTGTAATGCAAACAATAAATACCAGGGATGCCACATGAGCCCGGAAAATGTCATCTTGGCTTCAGGATCCCGGCTGGGTTTACTAAAGAGCAGTTAGAACAAAACTTTTTATTTGGATCAACCAGACTGTTTTTGCTGGAGTACATGGAGAGGTGTCTATATGAAACTTAGAGCTTATTTCTAGGGTTTTCTGCCTCTAATGTGGGCAGAAACTTAACTTTTGTTTTGGGTTTGTCCAGCACTGGATACTGAGGAGATCTGGTCATGGACCCGGGTTTATAGGTCCCATCATAGTGAACTAAATTACTAGAGTTATTACTCTTTGCACCCTGTTACCTTCCAGCACATGAAGCTTTATGTTGCTGATGTGCTGGCAACAATTGTGTCCTGCTAATACCCCACCACGGAAATTAGGCAGAATGAGAAGTTCTTGGTTCCCCACTATATTTTATGCAAATGAATATTAGAATAAATGATGCAACAAGAAAGAAATTATTTCCAGAAATGTGAAAAATCTCATGTTCTCATGTGCTTATATTAAAGGGATTACACTCCATTTCCTTCTTAATACAGCTAATGCTCTATGGGAAGCCCTCAGGCCAGGGATTAAAGCACTTATTCAATTAATTAGGAACAAACTTCTGCCTTAAAGTCAAACACACAAATATCAGTAAGCCCTTGAGAGTGTCTTCCTTCTAGAGCAGGGAAAACGGATCCTATTTCTGATGTAAATGAAACCAAGTCTGCACTCTAAAATTACCAGGAATTGCATAAATTAAGAAGAGTTGCTTTTAAAATCCAGGTATTCTGGATAAAGCAGTATGGTAAAGGAGGGACAGTTTGCCACTTTGAACTCCCACCAGTTGCAGTGGGAGTAGAATCAGGGCCTAGAAGGCTAATAAAAATGAAATACATTTTTAGGATGTAGCAGTGGTTACCAGCTCCAAGTTGCAAGCACACCGATGTTTGAAGTTAGGGGCGAAATCCTGGCCCAGCTAAACTCAAAAAGCAAAATGCTTATTCAGGAGGATCCGAATTTTACCTAGGGTGTCTGATTCATTAATGAGATAGGAGACAATTTCCAAAATCTGGCTCCAAATCCTAATCTTCCTTGATGAAGGCTGGATCCTTCCGTCTTCTCGCAGGCACAGCTCACATCAAAATTAAAAGGCATTTTGCCAGCATAGTTCATGCAGGAGCAGCCTGCTATTGCTGTTCAGCTTCCTATTTCTTCTGCTCAAATCCTAAATGATGGGGCTGACAGTTGCCAACAAGAGCCCGATTAGAGGCAGGTTGAACCAAAATCCCAGCTCACTTCTTCCTCTGCTTCTGAGAGAAATTGTCTGCCTCCTGTTGTTAATTCAGGTAGAGGGGAAGACGCAGACCAAATATATGCCATTTTTTGGTGTTTTTATCCATCTGGACATTGTATTAATCCCCTTCACACGAGGGCTCTAGTGTCCCTATCTTTCCTCTAAAAATTCCCTGCCATGCTTCCAGACTTCTCCAGAACGGAGTGCAGTGCTAAAATAGAAGCACAACCTGAATACTACCACTGCCTTTAGAACACCTACAAGAGAAAACTACTCTAAATTAACTAGTTCATATTCGTATTGCTCCAGAGAGATGATGGTTGAGATTTCCAGGTTCAGGATCCTAAACCAGGCACCTGAATCAAAGTGCCCCTATTTCTCAAGGCATCAATCACTCCGAACTTCCAGGGAGGTTTTCAGAGCATGTTGGTACTTTTCAACTCTCTAGACCCTTTTATGTGCATGGATATAAGAAAATTATGAGTGTGCCACTCAGGATCAGATTTTCAAAGGCAGGAGACTACATGTTTAAACAGCAACTTGGGAGAATATCCAAAGGGCCTGAGTGCATGAGTGTTGAGTTCAGGTCCTCTAAAATCATATGTGAGGAGTCTAAATTGAAGTTAAGAATTTTAATTCTAGCATAAAGCAATGCAACCTGTGTACATAATCTGTGCAGCTACTTTCTGGCATCTCAGAGCTTCAGTAGGACTGCAGTAACATACAGGACTTGGCTCAGAGATGAATTTTACCTAAGTTTGGCTTTAACTTCCTCTGTTTTCCCTCTATTGTCCAGTTGTAAAATGGCAGCAGTGCTATCTAAGCCTGTTTTGCTCTTGTGCAAGGCGCTTCACCAGGTATTGGCAGCATTCAGCAGAATCATCAAATAATACTCAGCTATTAATAGTTTAATTCAGGAAAACATGGTCGAGAAGGACATACCTCCCTGTCAGCCCACCTCTTGACAAGTGCTCTTTGGTCAAGGAATAAGATTCATTGCCCCAGCGTGGATGTTGAAAGAGGAAAGCGATGGGAGAGCAGGACCCCCATCACGGGGAAGAGCTGGGTGTAATCTGTGAGGGGAATCTCCATTCACGTTAACACCACGGGCAGATAAAGCGCCAAGAGGAGAATCTTCTTCAAGGGACAAGCGTTGACAGGCAGCTCTGTCAGCATGAGGTCACTCACCCTTCTGGGTCTGAAAACATGAACTTTGGTGGGAGTGCAACAGGCGGGCAGGGGAGGATTTCTCATGGGTTGGTTTCATGCGTTTCCCCAGTGAATTGGTGAATTAGCGGGGGCATTTGTGGCACCCTCTGGTCAGAAATAGCAAGCACCCTTCAGCCTAATTGCAGGCACCTGTAGTTCTCTTCCAGAAAATGCAACTCCTTGTTGAACAGATGTTCCGTTCTCCGTGGAATATGAAGGCATCTGGTGAGCTCAGGAGTGGTGGCCCGATTCTCTGGGCCGTAGCCTCTTAAATCAATCAGTCATTTGTTCATAGTCTCCCAAAAAGCATCTATCAGCAGAGGAGGCTGCAGGGATCTCATCACCGCCTATGTGAGGGCATTCTGTATCCTGTGATACAAATCAATGTATATTTATGCACCTGTGTAAGGCAAATACATATATGTATTGTTGGAGAACTGAAATCTGCTCACTAATGCTGTTGTTTAAATAGCCCTTTAACCACATCACTTTTCTCCTCGTTAGGTTAAGTCGCTGGGGGTGAAAAAGCCCTTCCAAAATGGTTTTCACTCACTCATTCAGTCCAAAGTAAACATGCCTCTGGGACCATTATGTGTATCAGATATCCAAGGCTTTGTTAAGAGCTTGCCTGCTAGGTAAATTCTACTACTCTTTCTCCTTGGAAGGAGAAGGTTAAAACTTGAGATAGGCTCACACGGGCATGGCAAAACAGCGCTGTGAGTTACAGCCGTGCAGGACTAATAGGACATATCAGAGCAGCACATACAAGCGGCCCACGTCTTGGGGAAGCTCCTGATGGAAAGTAATTCCAGTTACAATATGGCATTGGATTGATTTATGCTGCCACCTGAAATCACATTAGTCCCAGGTCTTGCAGGACCCAGAGTCTGACGTTTTTATCAACAGTCAGTGGAGCCACCACAAAGAACTGAGCCCAAATCACCAGCACTAGGCATTGCTGGCAGTAAATACATGAGGACTGCACATTTACTGCATGCCACGGGAAACCCGCAAACTGCATGCCTGCATCTCTGGAAGAACTAATGGATTTCAGCTGGCTGGACCAACCTGTGCAGTCTCAGCTCACAATCCAATCATATCCAGCTCTTAAGTTGGGCAGAATAGTGAATGTTCAAAGTCGCTTTGACCTAGACATCATCCAAAACCGACTGCACTGAAAAGGAACCTTTCTGTCCATTGCACCAAGGTTTGGGCTGGGCCTCCAACCAGGAGATTTTCTCACTGTGGCCATTAGCTGTACAGCTGATCTAAACTTGTCGAGGAGAATAAAGCAACCACCTGCTCACAGTGACGAGAAAAGTAAAGTGAGATCAAACGCTAGCAGGAGAAGAGAATTTGAGCAATGCGAGAGGTGGTTGCATGTCATTTCAAATGTCGCCCTGTGCCTTTGATCTGTGCTTAGGAAGTGGGGTACCTCCTGGATCCGACGGTCATTAGAGAAGTGTGCCACCAAACTCATCGCACCTTGAAGTCTCAAGTGTTTGCTTTCCCCTAGAAGCCTCCTCCTACTTCCGCCCCTGTGTAAATCATCTGCCCTGAGATTTCCTTCAGAAGAGCCAGCGCAGGCTTGTTAGGGAGCAGGGACCAGGACTCGTGTCCTCCTTAATTCCAGCATCGTTCACCATAGTGAGCTGAGATTGCTCCTCTGTAGGTGTATTATATACACATGCACAGGTAGGTCCTATAGAGATCAGAGAGTGGAGGGATATTATAGAAGATGCCATGCAAATGGGAAAGCCCTGACGAACTTAGAGTCTAAACATCCAAGACAAAGGACTTTGTCTTTAGGGGTTTTAACGATGAAGCACCCAGAGACAAAATAAGCCGCAAATCACAGAAAATCTGTCAAAACTGAACAAATCCCACTTTGCTGAATCCCCACCTCAGTTCATAACATCTCCTTGGAGCAATGCCTGTTTATTATTAACGAAGCCTCTGCTTTATGAGCACACATGGTGGAAATAAAATCATGCAGCTCAGTGTGGCAAGTGCACACAGTTACCTTCTGGAAGCAGAGATTTAGAGCAGGTATGTGGGCAAATATTTGCCAGCTCCCTGGGCGTTCAGGAAAATGAGCCTGCATTTGGAAGGGAGCCCCCACGCTCCTGCAGGGAGCTTCGGCTTGTTGATGCCTTTGGAGAGTGTTAACAAGAGGCGACGTCGCGGGGAAGCGAGAACCTGCTCTCAGGTTACCCCCTAAATTGGCTGAGGCTTCCGAGAGGATTACAGACCCAGAGCCATCCTAAGCACCGGGATGTCATTACGGCGAAATCAAAGGTAACCGTGGGGCTTGGCAGGCAACTGTCAACAGCTAAGGGAAAGAGCGATCCCATGCCGGAGCGCTGCGCCAGGATGAAATGCAGCCACCTTTATTTTCATTTCAGGTGAGGGGTCAAGCAGAAAAGCTATCCCCAGCGGCCTTTATTTACAGCTGGCAAGGGAGCGGCTCGCGGAGCATTGAGAGGAAGAAGGATGAACCCGCTCGCCCCTCGCTCGCCGAGCCCGTCTCGATGACAGACGGAGGATGCTGCAACGACACCAGAGCTGGGAAGATTCCTTTTATGAATGAAATGCAGCAGTGCCCTAATGAAGGCATGAACAAACTCCCAGGTACGGGAACAGGGTCAGGATTTCACCTCCAATATTTTCAGGGTTAGCAGAGGAAACATCCTCCCACCGAGACATTTACTAATGGCAAGAGCAAGACCCCATGGGCAGATTTCAAGGCATTTCTTCAGTCTGGTTTTTCTTTTACTCTTCTTCTCTCCAGTCATCCTTGCCTATTCTTTCTATCTAGGTGACTGATCTGAATTTCCAGAAAACCACAATATCTCCAGTTTTTCTCTTAGACATGTGATCGATCTGCCATCAGAATCTTGGGAAATGTATTTCTCTAGATTTCCCAGTGATTAGTATGGAAGCTATAAATGGTTTTATGTTGTCTGGCCACAATAACTACATCTATGAAAAAAAAAATAATAGTGCAGATGCTCTTCTTTGGCCTTGAACAAAACTCACTCCCACACCTAAACCAGCACCTCCTCTGCAGACTGGTCTCATGGAAAAGGCCCATTGAGAACAGTTTATAGCCCAGCCATGGGAAAGTGCTGACATACCCAAAATATTCCCTAAAAGCACCCTGAGAAATGCCTCATAGCAACACGATGAGCTGGGCACCTCCTGGGATGCCCTGAAAGTCCCACACTGGGCAAGGGCTAAAAAAAAGAGGCAAAATATCCCATTTTCCACTCTGCTATGGGAAACTCTCTTACTCCCTTTTCTTTAAGGATTTAAAACCCTACCAGCAGTCAGTTTTGCAAGGGTTAACCAGCATGGAATGAATGAGGAGAGACAGTCCAGGACCATAATCACTTATTATTTTCAGGTAATATGCTTTATCTCTGACTAATCTCCTCATCGGGAGAAACACTCACTGCAGACAAGAGTCACTGAGGTTATCTCTGATGATGGGGCTCTACGGACTACTGGCTGCGAGGGACTGAGCAGAGACCAAGGAGAACACTTCAATTATGGCATGAACTATGCTCTGGTAGCTGAAAGGCCATTGTTTAATCTACTAGAAATCATCTATTTTAGCAGATAAAGGGATTTACTTGGGTTTTCTACTCCCCAAGAACAGCATGTTATTCCAGCTACTAACGGAACATTGGGTATTTAATTAAACAAAAAGCACAGACAGAAGCAACACAGCCATCAACATCACTTCTGGGGAAATTCAAATTGATTGTCACCCTTTGATGCTGCTCAATCACCTCTATCTCACTCACCCTTCCTACAGTAGAGATTAAATCATCTGGTTCTCCCTAAGCAGCACTGTTATTTTTTTTTCAGGGATCCAATTCAAAAGTTTTTCAATATATAATGTGAATTCTGAACTCAGCAGAGACCTGACTTTCATTGGGCTGGATTATTCCAAATCCGTCTGGAGGAAAGTGTGGAAATTTGAGTTTGGTTTTACATCTTCTGCACACTTGGTGCTGGTACCTGTTGGATGGGGCTCTGATCTGTCTGGACTATCAGCACAATCTAATGCGACAGGTCCAGCGTTTGGAAATTAAATCTTCATTGCTCAAAGAAAAATCCAAAACTTCTACGTGCGTAAATCTTCTGTTTGTCCCTTTTCCCTCTCAATTCCTTTGTCTGTGCTTTTTCCATTTTCAGAGAGGTTTTTCCTTCATTTTCCCAGTAGTCCATCTTTTCAGGACAGTTACAGATTATTCCTTATTGCTCCGCCGTGTTCAGCAGATAGAGACTCATCTACTCCTTCGGGTCCACAGACCCAGACTGTTTATGAAGGACGATTACAAAGTAGCCGTTTCCCAAGGTAGCTGTAAATTCAGTATATAGGGGTCCACAATCCTGTTAGAAATACACAAATTAAAAGAGAAAAAAGAAAAGAGACAGTAAGTTTTTCCTTTCACCATCAGCCTCTTAATCTCCTTTACCAGAACAAAGAACAAGTATCTTGAAAGTGATTATCTGGCCAGGCAGCAGACAGATCGCTGAGGTTTCCTCACTTATCACAGAAGTGACTGTCACTTCTGTAAATCTTAATGATGATTTTCCCATTTCTGACACAGTCTCACAATCCACAACATTTTATTGCAAAGGAAGGTCAATTGTCCTTTTTTTTTTCACCTTCCTGAATTCCATTTCTCTGCATGTAGAACAAGGAAAGGCACCAGTTTGAAGCCATGATTTTTGCATCCATGAAAATGGCTTTGCCTCTACACTCACATCACTACGTACATCCTTCTTGATATCTCTGTGGAAATGCCTGTTACTGTCCCATGTGATGAAATTTCCAGGATAAATGGGGCTCTCCATCTTGTCCACCCTGCTGCTACCTGCTCATGTAGTTCTCTTTCTTCCTCCCTTTCCTCCTGGTGTTTGTCTGCCCCACACTGATGCTTGATCTGCATCATTCAGCATGGGATACATTGACCTGACTTGGCATATCAGATAAACTGCCACATCAGTGAAGGTGTGTGGTCAGTTTATTGATCTCCTTGACTGACTTTGTCCCAAATTTCTGGTGGTTATAACTCCATCCTCATTTTCTGCAGGCAACTTCAGAAGTTGCTGTGAATTATCAGGTCACCTCGCCAGCTCGTCTTTGTGTTGAACCAGTTATTCAGCTTGCTATTGACCAGGACTGCTGACCTCACCACTTCATCATGTTTTTCAGCAGCTTCTTACACATATCATATAGCCCCAGGACACTCCAGTCACCTATTGCAACACAGCAGGTCAAATGACTTTTTGAAATTGCACAATTAAAGTTCCTCTCGATATCTCTGAACTTGCCCATGATCAGCTTCTTTCACTGTTTTAGCCATACTCTCCATCCTGCTTTGTGGAAATTGGCCCTTTCCTCAACTTGACAGGTGAATATTTATTCACCCACTTGCTTTCTGAATCCTCCTGTAGGGCAGAACCAGGGAATTTGCTCAGGCATCAAGAAATGTCCAGAATTTGGAAGGTTATCATTATAGGAAGTTTCTGAGTACGATCCAGAAAAGTGATCTTTTCTTTCCAGATATTTCCCAGCAATTTCCTGGCTGGATCGACAACTCGTGATATAGTCCCACTGATTCACTCCCTCAGTTTTCTTCAGTTTCCTGACCCTTCTATGCAACTTCTTCCAGAAAGATTCTTCTCATCACCCTGCTCTTGAAGCGTTAGGATCTCCCAAACACTGAAAAATCTCTTCAATTGTCATCCACATAAAGAGTCTGGTAATATTTTAGTTCTCTCTTCTACTTGTCCTTTTCTGAGAGTAGAGGGTGTCCTTTGACTTACTGCAGTGGAGCATTTAGTAGTCCTTCTTCATTAGCATCTATTCTAAAAGCCCGTCTTCCCTGGGAATCTCACAATATTTGAATGTTCTTTGCTTTTTAAAACAGTTCTCCTTGAGTGGCCTTGCTTTTTAACTTTGCCTAGGTCTGAGTATGCCTGCTCAGGATACATCTTTTCACCTTTGTATTCTGCCTTTCACTGGCCACTTTCCAGGCTTAATAGCCGCCTGCTTCCCTGCCTGGTCATTAACTTGAAGAACTGATGAATCTTCTCTAGCTGGTTCCCAGTGACAGCTTCAGAGCTGAGTCCTTCAAGCTCTTGGTTGAATGAATCTTACTCCTTCGTGCAGTTGGTTATTCCAGTTCATCCGTGGTGCAGCTGATTGCACCATCTAGAAGCTGGCCAACCTCCACAGTTCACATTTTTGACCACATTAAATAGATGTTCTGGAGGCAGAGGATGAGATTAAGGCTGGAGTGGATCACTGCTTCAGAGAGCAGTGGCTGCCTTTCCTCTGCTGTCCAATTTGGGTTTTCCTATATGCTAATCAGAGCTTCTCAGCTTTGCTTCCTACTTAGTTTGCACTCAAAGCTCTTTTTATTTTTATATGTATATAGAGAGCCTGTAGAGCGCCATGAAAGCCTGTAGGAACTTGCCACATTTGCCCATGGCAGGATTGCCATAGCCATTCCTTGGCACATGCCAATCAGTTAGGCCTCCCATTCACTGTACACGAATGGTTCGGCCTAGGATACTGACTAGAGATTACTTGCCGAGTAGCAAAATAGCCTGAAATTCTTCAAATAAATCTAAGAACTTCTTCCTTGGCGTTTGGCATAGTCTGTAAACTGTTGCACAGCCCTGTGTCCTGATGAAATAGGCTGATTTCTGAATCGCGACAACCCTTGAGTCGACCTAGGTTTTCTGACTATCATGAATCCTAAGTACCTCTCTCTTGTGCTTTGTGTCACTGCCTTAAAATTTTGCCATTTGATGTCCCTGCTTTGGCTTCCCACCTGATTATCAGAAGTCCAACAGTATTATGCTAGTACATCTCTAATACACCAATTAGCACTGAGATTTTTCCTAAAAAAAGCTTCCTTTAGTAGCTTCTTCTTACTGGAATATTTTTCTGCATAGGACACACTGAGCTAGTAGCAGTTGTGAGACAGCTTATGCACAGCCAAAAGGACTGAACAAAGCTCATCACTTTTCTTTCCAATAACCTTCATAGCAGAACTAGCCCTGTGGGCTCTGCACATGCTGCTCTGCACTTTTCCAACACTTTTCAGGACCGAGTTTTTGGCTTCAGTGGTAACGACAGTGCTTAGCCCTTCTCATAGGAGCCACACTTCCAAAAAAGAGCACTTCTTATTTAGGGGAGCAGTATCCTGATTACCAGAAGCACTAAGCAAGCTAGATCCTGAAAACCTAGAATATTCCCAGAATTTGTCCGTACTGGGCAAAATTAAGCAAAGTGCCAAGACTGCAAGATAGCTGAGGAAAGCTCTGCCTCTAGTGCTGGAATCAGTAAATTTCAGTGCGTTGTTTGAGCTAGAATGGATGACAGGAAAATGGGAGTTTGCTATGAACATCCCACAAGCGTGCAGAAGGACTCGGGCCAGAGTTTCCCTCAGTCTTCTGTCAAGTAGTGATGAATCTCCAAGAGCTCTTGGTAAATTATTCTAATAATTGCTTACTGTAATGCAGAGCTCCTCATATAGCACCAGATAGGCACCTACATCTGAGCAACCGAATTGAGCCTTTTGTGTTTCTCCTTCAGTTCTGGCCACCGGTTCTTGTTTCAGCCTTGTCTGCCAGGAGATGGGTCTTTATCATCAGCTTCTGCTCCTGTGTGCACATCTATAGACTGCAGTCGAGTCATCCACAACCTTCCCTCCTCATAAGCAATTAAAGTGAGTTCCTTGAGGAGTTTCAGGGTTTGACTACGGCTGGGTGAAGTCATATCTTCTCTGGAACAGGCATCCTGCCTGTCTTATTTGAGGTCTCCTAGCTCTTCTGTCTGACTAAATAGAAAACACTAATATCTCTGCCACTTTCCCCTGCCATGTATGATTCTAGAGGGGCCATCATAATTTGACACAGTACCAAATATGCATTTCTTACAATGCCGTATTCTTACACCTCATTCTCCAAGGTCACAACAAGGAGCAACTGATTATTCACAAGAATAATCAAGAATAATTCATAACCTGATTGTTAATATATATATAAAAAATCATTTCCAGGACAGACTCTACCTCCTCAGCAGTCTCAGATTTTGTTCTTAGATATGTCCTTCCACTTTTCCAAATGGAAATATATTTCATTTATTTGATCCCAATTCCAAAGCAGAGACAGAAATAAGTCCATGTCAGGGAATTGTTGTCTTCACTATTTAACACTATTAAAAAGTATTAAATTTTTGCTTCTTATGCAGTCAGCAATGATCCTTTATTTAAAAACAACAGAAATAGAATCATAAATCAGTTTCATAGGATTTGAGACTCAAAGGTTACTCAGTGACATCCTGATATCTGCTACTTAACCTGTTAGATCCACTTAATTTACACTACGTTGATTTTATACCATCCAATATGATGTTTACCAGTTAGTTACATCAACAACTGCTCATTCCTGCTGGAGGACAACTGCAAATCAATTTTACAAAACCTATTTTCTATATTAGCACATGCATTGGCACCAGCTATCTTGTCTTTCTTTAATAATTCATTAATGAAGTGACGTACCCACTATTTCTTGGCTGTGATAGTGACAGGCTGAGAGCCTTAATGTTACTCAACTCATTTGCCCAACACTTTCAAATAGCTGCCCGACACTGGCTTGCTTCCAGTCCCCTAAAGTCCTTCCAGTATCCCGGAATCTAAAACCAGCATTAAAGGCTCATTACATTCCTGGTTCCAAGAGTTCTAAAACCCTTGGGTATAAATTACCCGGATCAACTAATTATAAAATATTTAAACTACGTGGCTGCTCTTTAATATAATCCTTATTTATTAAGGGAGCAAAAAATGTTCTTTCACCTTTACCTGATACTAATATGCTGCCTGATTGTCTCCCCATAACAAACATGGAAAAGAAATATTAATTCAATACTCTTCTGCTTCCTTATAGTTATGGTACTGGCTAACACCTTTATCTGTTAATAGTTTCAACTGTTTTTACCTTAGCCGATTACAACTTAGCTCATTACAAATTCATCTTTATATTCTTTGAGTTCTGTTACTTGTTGGAGGGTAGTGGAGGCTGGTCCAGATGACTAAAAGCCAAAGGATGCTGCGTTCACCCTGCTGTACAGCAGTGATCCCAGCACAGCAACCTCTCAGTATGCATCAAAAAGAGGTAGAAACCCCAAAGAAATGGCTTTATTTCAGTCCATCTGCATTTCCAGCTTGGAGCAGGAGAGGTAAAACCCTCTGTTTAATACTCCTCCCAGAAAAGACAACATCAAACCATCAGACCATCAGGTACCATCAGATGCCAGCAGGCTAGACCCTCCTCTTTATTAAGCAAACTTTTTTTTTTTTGTTGCAGAAATAAAATGAGGAGGGATAAAATTTGTGGGAAGAGAGTAGGGATTTCTTTGTGACTCTTGGGCACAAATTGGGGCTGCTCTTTGAGCGTGTCGGGAGAAACGTCAAGGACTTCTACAAACTTGTTTCCTAACACCTGGACCCTGGGCTTCATCCCTCTGCAAACAGTTTATTCCTTCTCTGCCCTTTCCCCACTGTGCAATCCCAAAATTGGGTTTCTTGGTAAAACCAACTCTGACATGCAGAGCTGCTCAAACCACCCCAAAACTCAGAGATTCCCCGTTGCGGCTGCCTCCCTCCCAAGGCATCTATTTAACCCCACTTTTAGCATGAGCCCAGCAAGCCGGAGCCTACAAAGGTTGCAAAACAATGAAGCTTTTATCAAAACCCGGGCTAATCTGTTGCTAACAAGTTCCCATTCAGGAAGGGGCAAGGCGGGAGCTTGATTTGAATCTGAAAGTCACCCACTAAATGCACCACCAGGAGAGGAAAGTCAAGGGAGAGGGAGAAAGGCAGGACTGGTGCTCGATGACATTGGGGCAGGGAAAGATTTGCCCCAAGGCTTTGGTACCACGAATGCTCTGAAGCAGCTCCAGAAGATGCTCTTCCATTTCCTTTTGCGCATGAGCATCTGCTTGGTCATGAAGAGAGTTGGATCAAGGCATTTGGCCCAGGCTAATACTGACCTAGGGGAAAAAAACAAAAAGTGAGAAGGAAAGTGAAGAAAAGTGGGGGGAAAGTGAAATAAATAAATAAATAAATATTAAAAAGAAGCAGTGTGGAGGGTGCTTCTTTTTGACCTGGATCATCTCCCTGGTCCACAGCCACAACACTTGTGTGAGTACAGCAGCCACGGTAGCGCAAAGTGCTTGTTGAGCTACGTCTTGCAATGACTGTAATGACTTACTGAGCGTCCTGCGGCTGAGTCCACAGGGCTCCCTCACGCTCAACACCATGTAAATGCAACAGGGAAAATATCCAGGATTCCAAAATGCTGCCCCTCTCGGCAGTTTCTGGTCTGCAGCCTCCAGTGTTTTCAAGGAGACCATGAAGAGCAACTAGCAACAAAACCCAACCAAGACTGTGGTCCGTGGGCTGAGAATGGTGGAATGAGGACACCTCCCCAGGAAATGTTGTAGGGTCTGAAAAATCCAGAAAGGCTGAAAACCTCCGATCTTATCAGCAGGTAATTTGGCAAAATTTGATCACCAGCACTTGCACTTCAGTCCAACAGATGGCTAGATACCAAGCGGGAGGAATATATATTATTTTCCTTAGGTAAGGGATAAAACTTAGTTTGAGCTGTATACATGTATGCAGAGCACCCTGCCATTTAAGATCATGGGTTTAATTTTAGTTTGAGCTGTTCTTGGTCAGTTCCTTGCTGATATTCTTCAAGAATGAAGGTAGAGCAAAGGTCCTGGACCACTGCTAAGAAAGAAAAAAAAAAAAAAAGATAATTCTACCAAATTGTCCTAGAGGTTGAAGAATTCACTCCCAATTTTGTTGATGACTCTGGAGAAAGATACAATCTGCACATGAAGAATTCTTTTATACGTGGGCCATGGAGTTACTGCCTTGCCTCCTGTCAGCCCTAGGGAGAAAGGGAGACTTATATTGCAAATGCAGCCAAAACAAACCAAACCTGTGGTTCCGGCTTCACTGCAGCAATTCCGAGCCAATGAAAGGAACCTGGTCTCTATCCTACCGGGAAAGCCAATAGCCACCAGTAGGAGCTAGGAGGTCCCGGTCCTCCAGCGTGATCCCTGTGGCTGGATCTCAGTGTTTGCAGGACGGGAGGGAGGCCTGGCTGGGCGCAGGTGCTGGAGTCGCGGCGAGGCCGAGCGCCCGGCTCGGAAGCGCTTTCGGGTTTCGGCGCTCAGCCGCGCGCACCTGAGCTCTGCGCGGCGAGGCTCAGCCTGTGCCTACATGTTCGGAGCTGCGAGGCCTTCGAGGCAAAGGCAGCGTCTTCCTCCCAGTGCCTCGTGCCTCCCGTGATGATGGCAGGGACCAGCACCAAAGCACGAGAACTGCTCGTACAAACCAAGGATGGGGAAGACCTTGTGCTCCTGCAACGCTTTCCCTCACCGAGATGCTTTCAAAGGAGGTTGGCGGGGCTGGGGACGCTGCTCAGCCCCGATCCAAGGTGCCCTGGGCTCCTCGGCCCAGCCGAGCTCATGGCCACGGCTGCTCTAAATGAACGTCCCAGCGACTCGGTAATAACAGAGCAATTTCAAGGCATTGCTCAAGCCCAACCAACTCTTCTTGCAGCGACGGACGGTCACCCCAGACACTTACCTTGCAACCGATCGCACCTTGGAGCGTCAGCCCCAGACCTGCTGGCCGCTCCGTGCGTCTCTCCAAGGCAAACATCTCGCTGCAAGCGAGCAGGGCTTCGCGAGCACAGCGGGAGAGCGCCGGGTTTCGCTCCCTTCCCCGTGCCTTGGCAAAGGGGGAAAGCAACAGGTTCGTACTGAGAGCTCGCAATGCATCGAGGCGATGCTGAATACCATTTGCAGGGCAAATGCATTAAGAAAATTAAACATTTCTGAAGCCATCGCACCATCAAAGCTTTATTCTCTCCACTCTTTAAATTAAGTGTTGGTTTGCATATCCGTGCCATGCCGGCTAGGTAATAACCTTTCTAAAGCTATTTTTGTTTCACGTTTCCTACTGTTTGGTAAAGTGAGCTGGAGTTTTCTGAGGACACGTGTTTTTAGCAGCGCTAATTCAGCAGGATTTTTCTCAGCTGTTTCCTTTGTTGGAGGCAGAGAGATGAAGGGGAGAGAGCGGGAAGGCTCCGTCCTCCGGTGCCTTCCAGGGAATGTGCCCCTCGCGGCACCTCCTCAGAGCCCGCCCGCTCCTCTAGGTGGCTCTGCCTTTTTCTGAATGTGCGGAATCCCGAAGCAAAAATTGCCATTTCGAGCAATACGGCTGATACCTGCTCCTCTCCCCGCTGGGGCGATCACAGACCTTGTGAGCAAACGGATAAACACGGGCTTGTAGTTCTGGGGAATCGGCTTGTAGTTCTGGGGAATCGAAACTCCAGGTTGGCTCTTCAAATGCAAAAGGAATCTCCCTTTAAAAGCTACCTGCTTCTTGTCCTTTCGGTGCCCTTATTAGCTACGGTTCCCTGATAAGCTGCTTCTTTTAGATGCCCCTTTCTACTTAGACTACAAAGTATTATTTTTTCTGATGTGACTCCAGAAAGGTGCAGAACAGTTATAAATAATACAGGTTTATAGGTGAGGAAGGAAAGGAGGGAAGAGGCATCTCACAAAATCAAATGTGGACGTTTCTCCTGCTGCTGCGACTCTCCAAACGCGCTCACGACGCACACAGCGAGCTCTTCCCCAAGGAGACACCAAACAAAACCAGCAGCAGCAGCAGTGACGGAAGGAAAACAATAATAATAATAAAAAAACACACACCAAAAAATCCTCTCTTGTGCTTCAAGGAGACCCCAGATCTTCTTCATGGCACTCACTTTAAGTGACTCGCTATTCCCAAACTTCTCTTTGCTCACTTTTACCTGAAATCTAATGGCAGGAATTCTCCAGTGACTATGTTCCTGCTTAAATGACCCAAGGGATGAAAACCTGTGATTTAAGCTAACCCGGGAAAGCTGTTCCCATCTGGCTTCCCTGATTTACAAGTGCACAATTTCATTAAGTATTTTATTATTTACGTTATTAAGTATTTTACCAACAACAGAAAAGGCAAAGACGCTTTGTAATTGATCTTCTCTCCATTTGCTACCCAAAATCCCGATGTGAAATCAAGACACACGGCACCGGCAGCCCTAGGGAGCCCGCTCCGCATTTGCATCCTGAAAGGCGGTTTCTACACACTTCGCATTTGTATCTCGAAAGGCGATTTTTTACGCATCTTTATCAACAGAAAAGGGAATTGAATAACAATAATATTTAAGACCTGAGGATTTGCATCCTCAAAGCGACGGGGCAAAGATTCTCTGAATTCTTCCACGCAGTTGGATGGGTTTTATTTTCCTTTTTATAAGCAGGATTGCAAGGGGGACGCATGTTGTAGGGGGGTCCACGGGGCTCGTCCTTTCTGCACCTTCCCACTCCAGGCATGGGGCACGGAGACCCTCGGGGCGCTCGCCAGGATGCACCGACCCCCTCGCCCCAAACCTCACAGCGCGCATCGGGCGAAGCACGAGCAGCCGGCCACTAAATTATGGGAATTCCGGCAAAAACGCTGGCGAGAAAGTTTCCTTTCTCCTTTTTTTCTTTTCTTGTTAGAGAACCGTGCCCCGTACCGGCCGGTCCCTCTCCTCGGGGCAGGAGCGACCCCCGGACGCGCTCCGATCGCGCAGGGATGAGTCCCGCAGCGCTCCCGCCCCGCGAGCAGCCGAGCCCGGCGGGGACCCGAGCGGCACCGGGGGGTCCCGAGCGGTACCGGAGGGTCCCGAGTGGCACTGGGGGGTCCCGAGCGGCACCGGAGGGTCTCGAGAGGCACCGGGGGAACCCGAGCGGCACCGGGAGGTCCCGCGGAGGAGGGACGGGGATGGGGACGGGGCCCCGCGCCGCCGGCTCCCCCCGCCCCTCCGCCCCCGCGGGACCCATCCAAATCGCTGGCGCCTCCCGCTCCCTCCCGCCCTCTTTTTGGGCACCCCCCCCGCCTCCCCGTCCCGTGCCTCCCTCCGCCGCGCTACTGGCTGCGCGGCCGCGGGCGGGGAGGCCG
>JAWLRI010000332.1:1314304-1325775 GCA_034781795.1 Crypturellus tataupa
CCGGGCTCGTACGGCTGCGCGCGGGGCGGGCAGCTCGTGGGGTCCCCCCCCGCGCCCGGGTCGCCGTCGTCGGGCGGCGCCGAGCTGAGCTGGCTGAGCCTGGCGAGCCAGGAGGAGCTGCTGAAGCTGGTGCGGCCGCCCTACTCGTACTCGGCGCTCATCGCCATGGCCATCCAGAGCGCGCCCGAGCGCAAGCTCACGCTCAGCCACATCTACCAGTACGTGGCCGAGAACTTCCCCTTCTACAAGCGCAGCAAGGCGGGCTGGCAGAACTCCATCCGCCACAACCTCAGCCTCAACGACTGCTTCCGCAAGGTGCCCCGCGACGAGGACGACCCTGGTGAGGGAGACGCGGCGGGGCGCGATGGGTGGGAGAGGAGACCCGCGTTGGGCACTCTTGACCCTCTCCTCCATGGGCAGGACAGGGAGGCCGGGGAGGTGGCGGTCTGGGGTTCCTAGTGGCACTCACAGCACCAGGCGCTGTGGGACTGTGTATTGGGACAGCCAGTGTCACATCTATCCCACTCTGCACTGAGTGTGGGCACTGGGCTGCTCTTCGTCCCGCTGTCCGACCATTCCAAATGTGGATGAGCCCCGTGCATTGCACGCGCACGCTGTTACTGGTGTTCCCCCATGGGAGGGTCATGCAGGCACCTCCATCACCTGTGTCATGGCCGGGGCAGGTGGCAGTAACATGGGAAGAGCAAGGGGAATCTCACAGACAGGTCCCAGGTGCCTCGGGAGGTTTTGACTCTGTGGTGGGAGGTTTTCCTCCTCCACGCGGCCTTAGATCCATCAGGATGTGGAGGCTGATGGTGCCTGAAGCCCGACTTTGGATTCTTCCCCTGGAGGAAGGGCAGTAGGAGAGGTGTGGGTGCTGCACCAAGGCTGGTCAAGGTGCACACAAGGGCTTCTAAGAGGGGACAAGCCTGGGACAAGGGATTGATGCTGCTTACACGGGCTACAGCAGGGCTCACCACCACGGCTGTTGACTTTCTCTCTCCTCGCGTCCTTTTCCCACCAGGGAAGGGAAACTACTGGACCTTAGACCCCAACTGCGAGAAGATGTTCGACAACGGGAACTTCCGCCGCAAGCGCAAGCGGCGCTCGGAGCCCAACGCGCCCGCTCCCGCGGCCTCCTCCCTCGGCGGCCTCAAGGCCGAGGAGGAGCGGCCCCTGGCCGGCAAGCCGTGCGGGAGCAGCCCGCCGCCCGAGCTGGAGCCGTCGCCCTCGGCCAGGGACCACCCCAAGAGCTCGTCTCCCTCCGGCATCATTTCCTCGACGCCCGGCTGCCTCAGCACCTTCTTCAGCGGCATGAGCTCGCTGAGCGGCGGCGGCGGCCGCCTGGCCGCGGGGCTCGCCGGCGACCTGCACCACAGGAACTTCTCCGCCGGGCAGCTGAGCGGCGGCTCGTTCGGCGCGTCCGGCGCCTCGTCCCAGGAGGTGCCCTCGCCCGAGCAGCTGCAGCGCGTGGCGGGACCGTCCCCCGCCTACTACAGCTCCTTCCACCCCAGCAGCAGCAGCCAGGGCGCCCAGTACAACCACTACTACAACTTCACCGTCAACAGCCTCATCTACACCCGGGACGGCACGGAGGTGTAGGGCACGCGGCGGCGGCTCGTGCCGCCAACGGAGTGGGAGATGCGGGCGGATCCGGCGTTCCACGGGTCCTTTCCAACCGGCATTTCAACGGGGACGCTTCCCAGGAGTTCTTCCAGGAAGACACATCTTCCTCAGCTTTTGTAACGAAAATGCCCCAGGAACACCAGCAGAAGGCAGATGCACAGTCCCTCTTCCCCATCCTGGAAAATTTTAGGTGTTTCGCCATCTAAGTTCTGTGGATGCAAAGTGAACTGAACGAGCGATGTCAGAGGTTTGCAGTCCTGAATGTAGGATAAGAAGTTTGAAAAAAATATAACCGTAAACTGGCAGCAGCAACAGCCGAGCGTAGACACCCAGTGAGTCTTAGAGGAGAGCAGGAAAATAAAAAATGAAGAGATTTCTTATGAAGTGCCTTGTACAATGTATTAAAAAAAAAAAAAAGAAAAAAATATTCTGCCAGCAATTGCCTCTGTAAGCCCTTGCTTTCTGCCCTGGTCTTGCAATATGCACTGCATGGGTAGACACTGGGTAAATCCCCGTCCCAGACCTCCTTGGAGCCCTGTGATCTCCCTGTGCAGGGCGCATTGTGCAAGCAGGGCCATGGTTTGTAAAACAATCTTTATTTTTTTCCCCCTGTGCTTAGTACCAAAGATACCACTCTAGCCATGCAGCTTTAGCAAGAGAATGAGCACTGGGGTATTTTTATACATATTTGTATGTAATGTAACTCTTCTGTAAATATGTTTCTATGTGGTTTTATATTTGTAAATTATGCTCTGGAGCTGTACTTATTTATAATGTGTTTAAACTTTGGTAAAGTTTATTTTACTTTGTTTCCCTTTCTTTTTTGTTGTTGTTGATCCATTTTTTTGTTTGTTTGTTAGTGTATTAATGAAACTCTTCAGGTTGAACAGCAACTGTTGGGAATAAAATGTTAACAATTGTTAGATTTTTGCCTGCTTGTTCCTCCATAAATTTGAGGCAATTTGCAGCTCTCTGGGAGACCAGGTTTTGCTCTCATGTTTTTTGGGAGAAAAAGTGATTTGTGAATAATTTCATCCCTGCGGAAAGGTAGAGAAAAACCTGCACTTGGCCCAAAGGAGAGGCAGGGAGCTGGTTTGCAGGCTCCTGTGGTCTCCCTGTGCAGAGTGGACACTGGAGGCTTTCCTGTTTGGTTCCTTTTGCTGATAGTCTGAATTGCAACTATCGTTTTTCAGTTTTTATTATTAATATTATTATTTCTTTCTGGTTTAGTCAAAATAATAAAAATCTGCAAAAGTAAAAGCAGCAGGGCTGGCTGCAGCTTGGTGCTAGCTGGCAGAGAGCGCGGAACCTGAGTTTGGCTGCATTGGAATGATCCATTTTGCAAGTTTTTTTAAAATTACTTTTATGTTTTTGCATACGATTCCACCTGCTTAAAATTGCAGGCTCATCCAGAAGTGGGATCGCATTTTCAGGGCTGTGATGAGCCATAAACAGATCCCTGAGCAACCTCCCTGGTTCACGCTGCTGTGGAGGGAGGATGCCTCCTGCAACAGCCATTATGTAGAGCAATAAACTCCCAATTCTTGCAGTTTGCATAAGCCGCTGGCTGGCTTCTGCGTTTAGCCGTATATAAAAATGTCTTCTAGAGGAATGTAGCACTAATAAGGGAGTTAAGCATGAAATTGCTGCTGTTTAACATACGTGCATCAGGCTTAATGCAAGGCCGTCCCTGCAGGCTATCCGGAACGCGTCTCCTTGGCAGCGCGTTCCAGCACCGCGCTGGCTACCTGCTGAGCATACCTGGTGGTGATGCAAGACAAACCACCAGCCCGATCCGAAATATAATGGAGTATGACGAAGTGTCAGATGATTTCCACGTGCCCGGGATCAGGACCAAGTACTTTTCCCCAGCGCTGGCCCAACGCGATCTGTGGGCAACTCTTGAGACCACCTAAGCCCTGCTTTGCTCACCCCTTCCCAGCATGGATCTGATTTCCCTGCCTTTTGGGCTCATTTTCCCAGGTCTTCTGGCTTTGTAAGTGATGCAGCAGTAGTGACAAGGGGAGAGAAAGGAGAGATTGCCGTGAGCAAGAAAGAGGCGTTGGGTCTTGCCCTGCTTGGGCCCAATCATGCAAGCCAAATAACTTGTTTTATTCGGGTTTTGGACTGCTGAGTTGGATCTAAAGGCAGTGCAGGGATTCTCCTTGCCTTAAAAAGATTTCCAATGGTCCCTTGGAGAAGTAAGTGAGGAAATGCTGCCTTGTGCTTCTCAGGGACCGTTGCCCCCAGCCCCTGCTCCACCTGCCTGCTGCCAAACCTTAGCGAGTAGTGGGGCCACAGGGGGAGATTTTTGTGTTTCCGTCCTATATTCTTCTGCCCAGGAGACTGGTCTGGTATTTTTGCTGTGCTGCTTCTCTCAGCTATATACTTCTGCAAAGCGCGCCCTAAAGTGCTTGCTTCTAAGATCCCAAATCTTTGGGATTCCCTGGAGTGCAAGTCTCTTTCCAGCAAATACCCCATGGCGTCTCCTGCCATGGCACGGCCGGAACAGGCTGAGCAGGGCCAAGAAGGATCGGCCACCGCAGGGATTTTCCCCCATCCCCTCTCCTGGGGGAGCCATGGGCAGGTCCCCCTGTCCCCACTGCAGTTCCTGCCCTGAGCTCCAAATCCTGCTCCCTCCAGGGAAAGTGAGTGACTCAGCTGGAGTCGGGCGCTCCAGCACATCCCTGCAAAGGCCGCAGTGCCCATGCTAAAGCGACCTGCCCAGGGGACACCTGATAGCAGCATTCAGCAAATAGACACCCAGTCTGCCGAGAGGAGCCGAGGGGGGCGGTTAATGGCAGCTTTTTAGGTTTCCTTTTGTCATTCAAAAGGGCTCTCCTTATAGGAACGCCCAAGTGCTGGGAGAGGGAAGGACGGAGCACCGCGCTTAATGAAAGGCACTTAAAAGCAGCAGAGCTTTTGTCATGTCCCTGAGCCGAGGGAAGGGGGGGACAAAGGCAATTAGCCCCCTGGTCCCACCCTGAGAGCCTCCCCGGCCTCTCGCTGCCAAGGCCATGCATGGGCCGGCGATTCCCCATGACAATGAGCCGGTCCCCAGCCTGGCCAGGCCGCAGTGGGGGGTTACAGCAGCCCCCAGGGCAGAGCCTCTTCCCAGGGAAGGTCTCTGGGAAAGGCTCGGACTTCAGGCCCCTCTGTGCTCTCTGCTGCAGGAATCGCCCCCTAAAATGACTCCTCTTGGCTTCAAGGGAGTGGTGGCCACTCAGGGAGTAGCTGTGAGTGCCCAAATTCCCCACTGCTGGAAGCTAAGTCCCAGGAAGATGCATCCTCGTGTTCCCGCTCTTCCCAAGCATCCTTGCCGGGCACTGCCGGAGCAACCAGGGCTGATGCGGCACAGCCACACGTAGTATGAACTCATGGCCACGTCGTACAAACTCATGGCCACGTCGTACAAACGCATGGCCATGCAAGGACAACTGGCTGCTCCCCGCGGATCTCATCCCCTTCCAAGATTCCCCACGCGGCTCTTCCAGCCGGGCCCGGCGCACACGCAACCACCCCAAGGGCAGCCCCACCTGAAAGGCAGCGCAGCCCCACGCGGGGCGAGGAGCAGAGCTGCCTCCGCGCGTGGCACCCCTCCAGCGCGGGGTCGTTGCACCGCGCTCAGCGCCGGCCGCGCCGCGCGCCGGCGGGGGTTGAGGCAGGCCCCGCTGCAGGCCCGCACTCGCGCGGCTCCGCGTTGCAAAGGGTTTGGCGGCACAGCTGGAGCAGCCCGGGCCCCTAAGGAGACCCGGCTCCTACCAACAAAAGCAGCTCGGGTGCCAGGGCGGTTAAGCCCCCGCCTCCTCCACGGAGAGCCCCATCGCTGGTGCTCCAAGGGGGTTCAGCTCCGCGATGGGTTTCATCGCCCGCCAGCCCTCGTGGAGGGAGCATCTCCATCGCTGCCACCGGCCATGGGCCGGTGTTGACGTCTCCTCTGAAGAACGAGCCATTGGGTTTACCCTCTTGCTCCACACAAACCGCTTGCAGCACACTGTGCCTATGCACAGGATTTTATTGCCTGTTATGTTCATTTTTTTCCCCATAATCTTTAGGATTAAAGAGGCAGCGGTAGGTCTAGTCAAAGAAACTGCTCCGCTGATACCTTGACCTTGCCCTCCTTATATTTCTAGCAACGGCAAATCCTTGCCAAGCTTCTCTAGGTAAAGCGCCAACAACCCTGCGGATTTCAGTTGGCTTTGGGGTAAGATGGACCTAAATCTTGCCCTGCTCATTTGTGGGAGTCAGTCCCCTTGCTTTGATTCTGATACCCCAGGAAGCAAAGGTTCATTTTGACCCAAGAGAGTCACGGCGAGAATCAGACTTCTCTGGTGGTGACACAGGTGGTTGATGCATCAGCTCAAAATAGCTTTGCCGGATGGAGGCTGCGATTGTTGTGAAATTGTTGTTTCTCCATAGGCTTCGGAAACAAAAAAATATCCTGCTAGAAAATCCCTCTGAAACAAATTTTTGTTCCCATTTTTTTTCTCTGTTGAAAGAAGAAAACCAACGGATTCATCTTTTCTTTTCCTTTCATTTCGGCAGGCGTCTCCATCAAGCCAAACTCCCCCTTCCCAAATGTTTTCTGTTAAAAAGAAGTCTGAGGGAATGTTTTTGACCAAATTGCCAAGCGCAATATTCACCTGGGTAAGGTGACGAGAATATGCCCCTCGAGGAATAACTGAAGTGTAATGTAAAACATCAAAGGTGTTGTTTCTTTTTTTTTTATTTTAACCTTATACCTGAGCTATCTCTGAATCATATCAAATAATCTTCTCGTTTCATAACACCGTACAATGCAGGCTAAGGCTGTATGTGATCTGCTTTGTGTGTTCCTGAATGGATGATTAAACAGTCTAACCCGAGGGATGTTCATCCAGGGCCTGCCCCGAACGCAGTGAAGGCAGGAGAAAGACTCCCACTGACTTCAGAGGGCTCCGCAGCAGAGCCAGCTCTTGCCTGCTTCGGGTGGTGTCTGCGCGACCGCCCCGGGACACGTAAAAGCGGAGAGATCGCACACGTGGGAATTAAACACCACGCACCTCATGGGGGCAACTGGCTGCTGCTGGAGCGCAGGAGGTGTCTCCCCATCCATGCGGCTCCAGGGATTTATTGACAAATCTGGCCGTGTTGCTAGTCCCTACCTGCAATGAACAGTGACCAATCAGGCCAGGACAAACAGCTAATTTGCCCTTGGACTCCTCAAGTGGTGCCGTTTTCCTGTCTAATTAAAGAGTGGGGCTGGACTGTGCCATTTCTCACCCAGGCCAGTTCAGGAGGTGGTGGGACTCGCACCTTGTCCACCGTGACTACGGGATGTTGCAGTCGTGGCTTTTCCCGAGAGATGCATTGCACCTCCTGGCTGCAAGCTGGTGCGGAGGCAGGAGAAGTCCATAGAATAGAAATCCAGCAGAGGTCAGGAAATGCAAAGGCTACATCTTTAGGTGGAAAATCCCTGAAGAGAAAATAACTAGAGAGTGGAAACGTGTTTTGGAGAAGTAGTACACTGCAGCTACAGTGTGACACTGTTTGAGCCAATGAGTTCCACATTTTGATCTGGTAGAACCATTTTATGTTTCTGCATTCATACCAGTGGAGCTGAAAGCAACATTTCAGGCTTCCTCCCTAGTACAAGCAGACACAGAGCCCTGTCCACTGCGACTGAGTCAAATGAGCACTGAAGTTTGATCAGAGTGGTTCTTGCCCCCCAGATAAAGCTGGCTAAATGAGGGCAACTGAACGGCTCTCTGGAGATGTCCAACTCTCTCCATCCAATGCAGAGGTAGCCTAGGAAGCCAACTTGGCCCAAGCTGTAGACATCTCCCAAGGCAGGAACACAAGCAGGTCTGCAGAGGTGCAGAATCTGCAACGTGTGGTCTTACAAACAGCACCAAGGCTATTGAGGATGGAGAAATCCAAAAGCTTTTCCAAACAAAACACAGGCCTAGTCCATAGGCAAGTGTCCTTGATCATGGGAGAGGCAAAGGAGAGTAGCTTATTGAGCCTTTCTGTCTCGTGTCAGAGAAATTCCAAGCAGAAACAGCTGAGTGAAGCAAAGCATGGCTGCATGGGAGACGAAAGCGCCATGGAGCACCCTCCCAACCGTGCTTTGCTTCACTCAGCTGTTTCTGCTTGGAATTTCTCTGCCACGAGACAGAAAGGCTCAAAAGCTGCTTTATTCCACCTATTTTATTCCCGTTTGTGCACTGCCCTCAGCAGCACAGGCATTCTGCAGAGGTGCAGCCTGATTTCTATGTCATACCTGTTACCTTTCCTAGTATGAGAACTGCTCACAAAGTGCAAGGATTTTGCTTTGGCAGGGACATTACTGTTGTTGCTGGCATGTCCAGGCTGTTGGGCACTTCTTGCAGAGAAAGCTGTTTGCAGAGGGCAGCTTGGCCATAGAGATGAGCATCCCGCAGCGTCCGTGGGCACCCAGGGAAGAGCCATCTCCCGCATGTAGCAGCTCCGTGGCAGCCTGTGCCATAAACTGTCCCCAGTGCTTGGGGCATTAGCAGTTGGGACAATAGTTTGAAACTCTACACATCTCTACTGGATCGGTAGCATTGAAAACATGGGAGTCTTGGTGCAGAAAGCTGGCCAAACTTGGCTCTGCATGAGCACCAAAGCTATAATAAATGCTCTTTAATACTTTAGTGAGGAGGGAAAAATATCTCTTTTCTTTTCTCTCTGACACTGGCAGTCTCTCCTTTGCAGCATGCAGGGAAGTGAGCCAAAGAGAAATCAAGGAGACCCTAAGAGAATCCGGGAATTCATATATTATAATTGAACAAGGGAGTCTATTTATTTTCACTGTCTCAGGTGGGAGCATGCGAGCAATAGGAAAGCTACAGTAATATACACGCCATGACCATTAAGATCATTTATCACAATTCTGAATACTGTTTTCTTCCCAAAAGCAGCTTGTGTCACAGTGTGAAACATCCTTCTCTCCCTCAGAAAGGTGATGATCCAAAGAGACGAGTACGACCAAGGAAGTGTTGCAGGCCCTGCTTTACAGCCCGAGCTAAAGGCATAGCAGAGGAAAGTGATGTTCTAAAGGTAACACAGGGCTATAGCAGAGCATCAACCCATGTTTTCAAAAGCTTCCATCACAAGAGTGCCCTTTCCCTCCCATGCCAGCCTGAAATGCAGGGGGTGGCTCTGAAGTCACCTTTCCTTCGTGCTGTTACATGATGGACCATGACATCTCGTGCCTAACCCTTATGCATAGCTGCTTCATGGAGGTGCATGGGTGCTGCTGAGGAAAGCAAGGCTCTTGCTTAGGGAAGCAAGTTGCATTCACTGTTCCTCTCTCCAAACCTGGACAGGCAGGGATTGATGCTCTTCCAAGGGTTTTTCACATGTGGTAAGCACTGTTCTAATGGGGGGATAAATGACAGCACAACTGGGAATGTGCTAAACCCACCAGAAATAATACCAGAACCTGGGAGCTGTGGCATCTGCCCCATGGACAGAGTGATGCCAAGCACTT
Source organism: Crypturellus tataupa (assembly GCA_034781795.1). NCBI lineage: Eukaryota > Metazoa > Chordata > Aves > Tinamiformes > Tinamidae > Crypturellus > Crypturellus tataupa. The sequence continues at coordinate 1,323,426 of JAWLRI010000332.1, forward strand.
TCCATGCATTACAATCTGCAGGTTTTGCAACAGCGATGTTTGGTTTGTGCTCCACACTCTTAGAAAAAGGAGTTAAAATACATTATAAGCTGAATCCTTCTCTGGAGATCCGATAATCTAATTAGAGACACTTGGGTCCCTTTTATACCCCAGTGCAGTCGTGTTTGCATCCAGAAATGATACCACTCTGATTGCAGCCTATCGGAGCCCTGTCCAAACAGCAGCTTGTTCTCAGCACTGCTTGCACTTGTGCCCTTCCCCATTGATGCTGCAGCACACAGAGCACCTTGACTCTCTCTGGTCCTGGTGGGGGGGAAGCTCTTTCCCCAAATTCCTGCTGCACAGATGAGTCCCTGATGTATCGAGTTTAATGAAATGCTGCAGTTGCAGGAAAGCAATCATGTTGATTTGCAATGAGGACTTGTCCTGGTTCACTTTCCATGAGACATTTGAGTCGTGACTCCCTCTCCAGGCTCCCCCGGCTGCCGAACCTATTTCCCCTGTTACAGGGATTGGGCACCCCGCTCCCTTGCAGACACCTGCCTGCAGACACGTACAGTTCGGTGTCTCACCTGCGAGCTGCATCCTGCCCTCTCTGCCCACCTACATGTCTGGCTCTCAGATCCTCACCAAAACTCCTCAGACCTTTGTAAAGAGTGGGCTTAGTTTCACCAGCTTCAGGTGTTCCCCGTGCAGACATCTACTTCTGAGCTAACCACCCTCGTTCCCTTTAGAGCTGACGTGGAGAAATCAGCGCGTCCAACGTGAAATGCATCTGATTTATCTTTTGGGGTCTCCTCCAAGATAAGACAAGAGGAATCATTTCCTAGGTCGCACTGACTATAGAAGGGGGCAAATTTCTTTATGTCAGCTGAATTGCATCCGTACATTACAACAAATGTTATCAAAGTCAGCAGAGACTCAAATTAGTGCCTCCATCAGGGAAGCACAGCTCCAGCTCAGCAGTGCTGGCTTGCTGGACAGTCATCACACACAGAGCTCCCAACCAACAGAGATGTGGAGGGAGCTTGGTCCTGGTGCTGGGGTTGAGGGCAGGAAGGACAAATGCACAAGAAAGATCCTTTAATTTCACCAGACACCCATTTCAAACAGCAAATGTTCATTTATTTCCCTACTCATGGAATAAGTCTTTTTTTTTTCTTTCTCTGTAACACACCAGGAAAACCACTGTGCTTCTCTAATTGTTGAAGGAATGAGGCCAAGTCCTTCTGCTGATGTAAATCACCCGAGATCCATCTAGTTATTCATAGTACCTACAATTGCATTTGCTCTGAAAGCAGCAAGGGAGCCATGCTGGGTCCAAGTTGACTGACTGACACCAGGAAACATAATTCAATAGGTCTGATTGTTAAAAGCTGCTCAAGCAAGGGAAGAGAAACAGCCTACAAAGGACTTTCTTAAGCAGCAGGTTGTTGCAGTTGGGCTTCACTAGAAGGATGCAAGCTGGTTCATCTTCTGACTGACCACAGCTTTACACCAGCATTGCTCCTTGGAACCCCAAAAGTCACGATTACACCAGCATAACTGAGCACAAACCCAATGCCCTAGGTTGGAAGGAACACACAAACTGCAGGACTGACCCCAGACCAACGTTCACAGGCACAAACAGTCCTAGTCAATGTGACAGACCAGCGTAGGTCCTGGTTCTTCTTGGTCTAACGACATTCCAAACAGTGACTTTTTTTTCCTTGCCCTGTCAACTAGCACAGCAGGGAGCAGGAAAGGAGTCCGTGTGATGGGGGGCACCACAGGAAGGTGATTGGGGCTGGGCTGTTGGACAAGACCTGCCTTGGGCTGCTCAGAGGGAAAATCTCCCTTCGCCCTCTCCAGAGGTCTCTCCTTAGAGAGTTGATGGGGGAAAGAAAGTCCTCTGTGTTTTCCTTCCCTACTCTCATGGGTTTCAGCAGAGGGGAGGAATAGCCTCGAACCCATCCTTTCCCATCGTGTTTCCAACGTCTGGCTGGCCTAGAAAAATCAGGGCTGGGCACAATGCACTGGTGATCATGGGTTACACCAACTGGCATTCACTCTTAAATCCCTTTCAGATTTATAAAGATTTGCCAAAACTTAACTACATTTCTAATTGTCCCACCACCTGAAATGTACTTTATGTGTTAATCTCAAATTCTTTTCTCTTTCCATAATCTTTTAAAGTTTTCCTGTGCTCAGGCAGGAAATCCAATTAGGTCCATGGATGTAAGACCAGAGCCAAATATACTTTTTCAGCTCCAGACATAAAGGCACTGCTGGGAAACATCTTTTCTTTTCTTTTCTTTTCTTTTCTTTTCTTTTCTTTTCTTTTCTTTTCTTTTCTTTTCTTTTCTTTTCT